>JAUMHI010000022.1:3070831-3112918 GCA_032359435.1 Enteromius unitaeniatus
CCACGTGACTAACATTCAAACGTTAGTAAGACAATTTATAACATCTACAAATGAATATATAACAACGGATGTATTTTAAATTTTCCATTGTTAGTTGTGGCTGTCCAGTGTTTGTCACAAGATGGCGCCAAACGGTCATCTTTGTTGGCGCGGAGGGATTTTAAACAAATAAGTAGCACCGTTATTACTTTGGAGCGGTTATTATTTGAAAATAACGAACCTGCAAATGTTTGAACTGACCAATCAGAATCAAGCATTCCAGAGAGCCGCGTAATAAGCTGATTTATTACAGAATTATCAGGTGCTGGAAACAGTTGTGCTGCGTTCGTCAGCCAATCAGATACAAGCATTCAACGCTCCCGTAGTATAACTATATATATATATATATATATATATATATATATATATAATCATGTTAAATAAAGCAAAAACATCCCTGTGCGATGTGCTTTGAAAACATGACTGAATTCAGTTTGGTGCACATCAGGGGTATTTAGAGAAAATAATTAACGGTCACCGTAGTTGACAAACCAACCTATAGGGAATTTTGTCACCTACTAGTTAGTAAAGAAAAAAAAGAAATATGAATATTATCTGCAAAGTAAATAAATAAACCTGAAAATCCTTTGTTTGTCAAACATTAGTGGATCATGCTCCTAACGTTAGTTGTGGTGAACTACACCTGTGTGAATGACTTCATAAATCACCAGCTGACACCAGTAAAAGTTAAAGCAATCTTTACTCGACAGCTTTATATCCTAGTAACTTAGTGACCATGTTTAGTTAGTTAGTGAGAGTAAGCGAGATAGAGATGTTCAGATCCCAAACCAAACAAACCTCGCTCTCTGGTGTTTTTGCTCCTCCGGGTAGCGTTAGAGACGGTGGAGGAGTCTGTAAGCTCATCTTCTTCATCCTCCTCCTCCTCCTCCTCAAACTCCGAGGACTCGACCGGCGCGAAAATGCTCAGATCCATCTCGGTTTCTGGATCTTCATCTTCAAGCTTGACAACGATATAATGGTTGTCGCTGAGGCTGTTTGTTTCCTCATCACTGTTGGAGCAACTTTGAGGCTGGGAAGCTGCGTCGGACTGAAGTTTAACCTTCATATTTAGTCACCACCCGCACAACTGTCCAGGCCCCGCAGAGCAGTCTTGTTTGAGCCTCTCGGGTGAGTTTGAGGGCTGTTTTTAAGCGGGAGACACGCTGAAACTCGAGAGGAGTGCAGCTGGATCAAGCTCATGTGTGTCGCTGGAGATCGGCAGGGATGCGCGGAAGGATCTTCAAATAGCGATACTCCGGCTCGTTCATTCATGAGGATACAGCCTACTTTCGTGATATCGATTGTAAATGTTTCACTCAAAGCAGCTTTCTAAACAACTCTTTTTATCTTGGAAGTAACTGCAATTTACAAGTGTAGAAATGAAATGAATGAGCTATAGCTGCGCAGGACACAGGAACTACTTCCTCTTCCGCTCAGCACACGTTCAATCTTCAGGAGCAGAAGCTTGGATCATTTTAGTTCTCTTCACGAAACTGTGTTATTTTTCGCTTTCTGCTCTAGGTTTTATGGTTTTAAAATGGTTTAATGACAAATTGGCGAATTATTAATCTCTGATCGTTGCCATGAATTAATGAAATATGTGGGATTTGGAGATTTGGGATTTGTTTTCACTGCTAAATGTTGACATCTATTGTAATAATAATAGCTTTTAATCCTTTGATTTCATAAATATTTGAATTGAACAGTGCTGCCTTTGGAGGTTATTTTCAATGTAAGCGTAAAATATAATTTTCAATGTAATTTAAAATAATGAGTTAGTGAGTTAGTATTAGTAACTGTTGTGCTATTTGAGTTAAAGATATGTAATTGTAATTGATCCATATCGGATTATTAGTGTAATAATTAATAAAAGTTTCTTAAATAATATGCAATCAATAGTACATTAACTGTAATACATATATAATCATATATTAAATGAATTAGGTGGTTTGATGAGACTACCGGAGTTGCAGAATCCATGGGTTCTGATGAAAAAAGCTCGAAATAGATACATAGTAGTTGTATGTGTTTATAAATACATAATTTTTCATTTGTTTTATTACCTACTAATCATCCACTCGTGCCCACAATCTTCTATATTATTTCTTATGTATACAATCGTATGTTAGTAACTTGTATCAGAATAGGGCATCCAGGACTTCATTTAATAGGCAAAAATTGTAATCAACCTGAATCTGTACAGCATGTGATAATGGATTTTTCATGCATGTGAAAATAAAAGGAAGGTAGGCTATTGAAAGAAGATGTGAAAATATAACAGAGGCAGTAGAGCATGTTCTGTTAGAATGCACCAAATGTAGAAATGAAAGGTAAAAACTACAAAATCAAACCAAGAAGTTGTAAAGGTTACATATTTAATTAAAATAATGTATATTTAATGTATTACTATTCATCATTGATGCTCCACACTCCATCTCAGTAGGTGGTGGAAATGCACTAGAGGTTGCCTTCCGCCAATAAGCTGAAGATGAAATTAGACCTGATAAAGTGGTAATATGTTCTCTATACTCTATAGCAGTCCTTAGAAGTTTTCAGTCAATGGAAACAAATAGAACTGATATTTTAACAGGAATCATGATTAGGTTATACAGTTTATGACAGGTGGGAATTATAACTCGATTTATGCGGGTCCCAGCTCACGTGGGAATTCAAGGTAGCAAAAGAATCATTAAAAGTGGACCAAATATAAACCTTTTACTCAGAAGATCAGAAGGAACACAGTTCATCTTAAAGGCATGTAATAGGAAATGGCACACATTCTGGGATTCGTGTCATACCGGTCTGACCTTTTACACTTTAAGAAAAGCAAAATAATTCACAACTTGAGTAGAAGAGATCAAGTTATCTTTACTCGGTTACGAACAGGACATTCGGATCTAAATAATACTTCACACATTATAGTGAAAGCATAGCACAGGTTTATGTGAAGAGAATGTGAACGTGTTGAAGGAGTGTAAGATATCTGAAAAAATGAAGGACTACAAGCAGCAGGGTGCCAGGAATTCACATAAATGATGCTCTGGAGAACAAATAAATGCAGTCATGAGATTTATTAGGAATAGTGGGTTATATAATAGGATTGATTTAATAGGCTGATTTCACCAAATACAAGATGTTCCTGGATCAACATCCTTGTTGATCCTGGAACAACATTCCAATCACCCAATCAGAATTGAGGAATAATATTTCTGGAAATATCTGTTTCAGGCTCATATTCATGGTTAGGTGCATCTACAACATTGATAATCAGCTATTATTTCCCACTGATTTTAGGCATACGTTTGGGGTAGGTTTAGGTTTAAGGGTAAGGATTGGGATAAGTTTATATTTTTGGACAGTAATGTTGATTTTGTTGATCCTGGATCATGTCTTCTCGGCAAACTCATGGTGACCTAGGGTCAGCTCGTTCACTCCATCGCAGTAGGTGGCGGTATGCACCTTGAAGCTGGTTTGCACCCCGCCATAAAACCAAAAGAAGCCGCAGCAGCTCCTCACGCCGGACTAACACGAGCGGGTCGTCTCCGCTCAGAAAGAAGACTTCTCCGGTTATTAACGCGTTATACGGCGCGGTGACCCTCAGCGGGAGGTGAGCGCTGCTGTAGCGGGAGATAGCGAGGTTTAATCAGGCGCCGGTAGATATTTTAGACTAAACGCGTCCCGCCGCGCTGCGCTCGAGGCCTTTCCTCTTCCCATTGAAATGCACCCGGTTTCCTCTAAAAAACAAAAACTAGTCATTCTGGACGACTCGTTTTGTATCCAAGCAGATGCTTTAGAAGGATCGGGTGAAATAGCGTTTTGGTTTTGTGCTGAAATAAAAGGGGAGAGTCACGCGTCGATGATATTCCCACGAGGGTCCACGTGTTCGGTCAGAGATGATGATGAACGGGATGTTGGCTGATCATGAACACAAAAGCGTTATTGGTCCGGAGTCTGGTTTATTAATGCGGTCTCGCACTTGGAAAGGTTGCAATTTTCAAATATAATGTACATTATTTCTACTTATTGAGTGCTGTATGAAATGCACATAAGAAGTACTTATTTTTGGTAATGAAATGACTGCCATATGCCTTCAGTGTCATGACTGTGCAGTGTTTGCGTGTTTAAACGAGCTGTCACGTGATGCCAGTGCTGCACTGTCAAATATGGCAACTCAGCAACCTCATTCATCCAGAGGGAGAGCCTCTGCCTCATCACACCTCCTCACCAGACCAGGCTTTCAGATGGGTTTGGGCTCCAGCTGCTTGCTGTCGTATCTGATCGTTTGAGCCCGTGTCTGTTAACCAGTGATAAACTGATTTTAATGGACCTTGAGGGTGTTGCTAGGTTGTTCTGAATGGTTGCTAGGTGGTTTCTTACTGGCTCAAGTGGAAAAAGTCCACCCTTGTGTATTGCGTTGTTCGTATCTCTATTATACTGAAGAAAAATAGTTAAGTGATGCAATAATGCTTAATATGTGTACAGTTATATTTTAATGCTGAAGATGTTTTTTTTGCACTAAATCGTGTGAAAGTGCACCTGTGCTATATGTAGATCATTTCATTGTGTCGTGCAGGTGTGATTATTAGCTTGTGGAAAGGGTTATTTTGTCTTTAATCTTTATTTCTCATTATTAGTAGGGCTGCGCGGATATCGTTGAAATATGCCAATTGTTAATGCTATACACTAATGCCTTAAATTAGTTTAAATTGTAACTTTTTTGGACAGCATGACCTTTCATGTGTATTAAAACGGTAACTAAACTGTTCAGATCATGTAGTTAATGCAAACTGTTGTGATGTTCATATTGTGTTTATCTTTATCTCCCGCTTATTCTAGTGAGGTCCAGACCTCCTCTGTTCCTGTAGATCTGCGTCGCCGCTGTGCGACTTCAAACCAAGCCAAATGGCCGACAAGAACACCCGAATCGCTATCGTGAACCATGACAAGTGCAAGCCCAAGAAATGCCGTCAGGAGTGCAAGAAGAGCTGTCCAGTGGTGCGCATGGGTAAGGATCGGCCGCTGAATTCAGCTGATGATGTCAGTTTCGGGGCAGGGTCGTGATGTGCTTTTGTGTGTTTTCTCAGGTAAGCTGTGTATCGAGGTCACGCCTCAGAGTAAAATCGTCTGGATCTCAGAGTCTCTCTGCATTGGTTGTGGAATCTGCATCAAGGTAATTGAACGACCCTTCGTTCTGATTCTGTCTGTTTGGTGCATGTTTATATTCATGTGTTCAATTGCTTGAAATGACTACTGTAGTACACAAACCATTTGTTGTCCAGGATGGACAACAAAACCAGTCGTAAGTGTTAATTTTCCGAAATTGAGATTTATTCGTGATCTGAAAGCTGAATAAATAAGCTTTCCATTGATATATGATTTGGATGGATAGGGCAACATTTGACCGAGATACAACTATATGAATATCTGGAATATGAGGGTACAGAAAAATCTAAATGCTGAGAAAATCACTTTTAAACTTGTCCAAATGAAGATCTTATCAATGCTTTTAAAAGTTTTAATATGTTTACAGTAAGAAATTGACTAAATATCTTAATGGAACAAGATCTTTACTTATTATCCTAAGGATTTTTGGCAAAAAAAATAATAATTTGACCCATACAGTGTATTTTTGGCTATTGCTACAAATATACCCCAGCGACTTAAGACTGGTTTTGTGCTCCAGGGTCACATTTGACAGTAAAATGCATTAGAAAGTATTTTTCTTTGAAGATTTGAGACTGTAGTGTATCATCCAAAACATGTCAGGAGCCTTTATATCTTCATCATTGGCACCAAACTAAAAAGTGTTTTGGTTTCGACCCAGATAAAAAAGCACATTGACACGTTCGAACACCACAAACGTACAGACTCAACTGAAGACACACCACACTAGGGATGCAACGGTTTTCGGTTCTTTATCGAACCGTTTGGTTCGCCCTGTTCGGTTCGGTACACCCACATGAAGCGCGATATTTCAGTAGCCTATTTGAGGCATTAAACTTTCGTTTTAATTAAAATGAACGATTTCATTTTATGAAATGAACGAATTCTTGAACGATTCGTTCATTTGTGACGCACGGCTTAGGCTGCATATGTCAACGTTACGGGGCTGTCACGTGATGAACGAACGACTCGAAAAACCCTGAAGCCTCGAGAGATGAACAAATCAATTCTGTTTCCGCCTTAGGCTGCATAGGTTAACATTTCAGCAGCAAATTTATTCCAGCAGTGAGAGTGAAGCTGAAATAACTTAAGTGTTCTTTTTTAAAAAAAAATTAAATGTGGTGTTTTGACTTAATCTGTACCTTTTTTACATTTAATATCGTCTCTGTACCTTGATAACTTGAAACAGAAAGGGCAAAGGACCTCCTGCTATGTTAGAGCTCACATACAGTACTGTACAGTAATATTGATGTATCAAAACCGAACCGTTACCGTGATACAAATATAATGTTATGTGTATTAATATTAACTTCATGCCAGGAAAAACTTAATTACAGCAACGTGTGAAAATTATTTAAAAAAACAAAAAATGTATGAGAATTAAATATCAAAGCAATAAAACAGACAATTAATTATTAGACTATTAATCTCTAGCCAAATTTCATAATCGTGACAGCCCTAATAAATATCAGCATCTGTACCAAATTGCATGTTTCTGCTCAGTTTGAGCTGTGTTTCCTCCATATTCTCACTATATCAGCCTTATATATGTCATCAAATATGATACATGTCATTGATTTATTTTTTTACTGTCTTGTATGTTTTCTCTTAATTGACTCATTCATGACTTTAACCCCAAATTCATAGTTTGTCACACATTTAATCTAACTCTAATGATTCTTTTTGATTAAGAAATGCCCATTCGGGGCTCTGTCAATCGTGAACCTGCCAAGCAACCTGGAGAAGGAAACCACACACAGATACTGCGCCAATTCCTTCAAACTGCACAGGTACCAACATACGTCTCATCTGAGTCATCGGTACACCGGTTACGCTTCAGCATGTTGTGTATTTAATCTGAGTGTTGGTGTTTGTCAGGTTGCCCATCCCTCGTCCAGGAGAGGTGCTGGGGCTCGTGGGTACTAACGGTATCGGGAAATCCACTGCCCTCAAAATCCTGGCGGGAAAACAGAAACCAAACCTGGGGAGATTCGATGTGAGTTTTTCTCATCTGCACAAACACATGCTTCCAGGCTGACTGAGATACAACTATATGAAAATCTGAGGGTAGAGAAAAATCTAAATGCTGAGAAAATCACCTTTAAACTTGTCCAAATGAAGATCTTATCAATGCATATTGCTAATCAAAAATTAAGTTTTAATATGTTTACGGTAAGAAATTTACTAAATATCTTAATGGAACATGATCTTTACTTACTATCCTAAAGATTTGTGTCAAAAAAAATTTGACCCATACAGTGTATTTTTGGCTATTGCTACAAATATACCCCAGACAGGGACGGATTATGGGTCGTGTGGGCCCCTGGGCAAAGCACTCGCGCGGGCCCCTGGCAGGACGTCCTCAGGCCCCCTTCACCCCAGCGGCCCCTCTGGCCCGGTCCGTAATCCGTGCCTGACCCCAGCGACTTAAGACTGGTTTTGTGCTCCAGGGTCACATTTGACAGTAAAATGCATTATAAAGTATTTTTCTTTGAAGATTTGAGACTGTAGTGTATCATCCAAAACATCTCAGGAGCCTTTATATCTTCATCTCTTGATTCTAATCCGCATATTAGCTAATTCTCTAATTATTCTGAGACTGATATGAAGATGGCCTTGATGGAAACACGTGTTTTTCAGGCTCCTCCAGACTGGCAGGAGATCCTTGCATATTTCCGTGGCTCCGAGCTGCAGAACTACTTTACTAAGATCCTAGAAGACGACCTGAAGGCCATCGTTAAGCCACAATATGTCGATCAGATCCCCAAAACCGTTAAGGTCAGTATTGAACGGCAGCTGATCAAGTCCTATTTGCTTAGCTTGGTTGTGTTGTAATTCTCGGTTTGCCCTGCAGGGGTCAGTAGGTGCCATCCTGAGCAGGAAGGATGACACCAAGACAGAGGAGCTGGTGTGTGAACAGCTGGGTAAGTACAGGGTCGTGTATACATTAAGAGATGTGACTGAACAATAACACAGTTCTGTTGTGTCATGTGACTGATTGTTCTGTGCTCTGATTGGTCAGACCTGTTGCATTTGCGTGACCGTAATGTTGAGGATTTGTCTGGAGGAGAGCTGCAGAGATTCGCCTGCGCAGTTGTCTGCATTCAGAGAGCTGATATGTGAGTGTTATTTTGAGGTGTCATAATGCAGAGTCATTTATTAATTGAAGTGTATCTTAATAATAAGATGCGGCAAATCTATGCCATTAATAAGCGAGCGATTTTAATTCAGTGAATGAGTGCTGGTTAATACTGATTCCTCTCTAGTTTCATGTTCGACGAGCCGTCCAGTTATCTCGATGTGAAACAGAGGCTGAGAGCTGCCATCACCATCCGCTCCCTCATCTCTCCAGACAGGTCTGAAGCTCCACCGATGCTCTCTAGAAGCCGCTAATTACTCCTCATTGCTCCTCCTCACGCCTCGCATTCCTCTGCAGGTACATCATTGTGGTGGAGCACGACTTGAGCGTGTTGGATTACCTGTCAGACTTCATCTGCTGTCTGTACGGCGTTCCCAGCGCTTACGGTGTGGTGACCATGCCCTTCAGCGTCCGAGAAGGTGCGGCCCTCTCCAAAGCCTGCGTGTGCTGCTCAGAAAATTGTAGGGTTTTACCATAACATTCTCTCTTGTGATCCAGGAATCAACATCTTCCTGGATGGCTACGTGCCGACGGAGAACTTGCGCTTCAGAGAGACGTCTCTGGTGTTTAAAGTGGCAGAGACCGCTGCTGAGGAGGAAGTGAAGAAGATGTGCCGCTATCAGTACCCCAACATGAAGAAGAGCATGGGCGAGTTCTCACTCACCATCACAGAAGGAGAGTTCACCGACTCTGAGATCATGGTCATGTTGGGAGAGAACGGTGAGACGGTGCTCTCTGTTAAAGGAAGCGCTGCTGATTGTGATTTGATCCACTAAACGAGTTTTCCTCTTTCAGGAACTGGGAAAACCACGTTCATCAGAATGCTGGCAGGAGGCCTCAAACCAGACGGAGGAGGTAAACATAAGCTCACACCAGTCCAATAGTCAGCACTACAGCATTTATTATACAGCGGATCACTAAATAAAAATACTTTTAATCCCTAAATAATTGACAGCTTTTTTTTAAATTATTATTATTTAAATATACATTTCAAATTCCACGTCTAATCCTATTAATCCCACAAGGAGCGCTATCTGCACACAGGCAGGTTTACTGATTTGTACAGGCAGACATACACTCGTGTGTGTTGTGTTTCTCAGGCGAGGTGCCCATCCTGAACGTGAGCTACAAGCCACAGAAGATCAGCCCCAAATTTAAAGTGAGTTTGAGCTCTGTTAGTGAGCGTTGATGCGTACGGTACAGGTCAGCCTGCAGGAATCATGATGCTCGGTGTGTGTTTTCAGGGCAGCGTTCGAGCCCTGCTGCACGATAAGATCCGAGACGCGTACACACACCCTCAGTTTGTGACTGATGTTATGAAGCCCATGCAGATCGAAAGCATCATCGACCAGGATGTGAGTACACCAGTCTTATTCAGGAGTCTAGTGAATGGCTTGTTTTCTTGATGCATCATGTTTATTATCACCATGTTGCAATGTATTATTTCAAATAGACAGTATGTACATGTATGTAATGTTTACTTTTAAGAAGTCTTAAGGAGTTTGTCTTCGCCAAGATGCATTTGGAAAAGGCCTTTTTCAGTTGTTGAATTTAATTGATTAAATTGTTCTGAATTTGCAGAAGTTTTTAATTATTACTTCTTAATTATTTATATATATATATATATATATATATATATATATGTTACTTATATTTATTATTTCAGTTATAGTAATTTTGGCATTTCAATTAAAGCATTCAGTTTTTGACAACAGTTCTAAATCAGTTTTATGATACCATCGTCCATCGTGATGTTTCACATTAGACATCGTACGATGCCAAATTGGTTGACATTGCCCAACCCTACTCTGCTATTATAGTATATTATCAATATTTTTTACATTTTTTTTTTTATTAATTAAAAAAATTCTTTATTTTCTTTTAGTACTCGTTCAATGTAATTTCTGTTTAACAAATGATTAAAAATTTGATAACTTTTAACATTTTCTCATTTGAAAAAGAAGAGTAATATGTGATATGTATATAGTTTTTGTTAATAATAACACGACACATGCTTGTTCAAACACACTGTTTGTGTCTGTGCAGGTCCAGAATCTGTCTGGTGGTGAGCTGCAGCGTGTGGCGTTGGCTCTGTGTTTAGGAAAGCCTGCAGACGTGTATCTGATCGACGAGCCGTCGGCGTACCTGGACTCTGAGCAGCGTCTGATGGCTGCCAGGGTCATCAAAAGGTAACATCTACAACACCTTTGTGGCTGTTTTCATCAATGTTTGATGCACTCCGTGCTTATTTCACGGATTTCTTCCTTCCTTTTCCGTGCAGATTCATTCTTCACGCCAAGAAGACAGCATTTGTGGTAGAGCACGACTTCATCATGGCCACTTATCTGGCGGACCGCGTCATTGTCTTCGACGGAATTCCATCCAGAAGCACTAATGCCAATGCGTATGTATTTCATCTGCTCTGATACCGTGTCTGTAATTGGTAGTTACCTTGCACACGTTCATCAAATGTACAAATAGACTATGTATAGAAAAGACGGTTTCAAACACTCAACCATAACTCCATGAACATGTCGGTGATTATCCAACTATTGCTCATCCTGAGATATTTGTCATCAGTCCACAGAACCTGCTGGCTGGCATGAATAAGTTTTTAGCGCAGCTGGAGATCACGTTCAGAAGAGACCCAAACAACTTCAGACCAAGAATTAACAAGCTCAATTCCATTAAGGTAAATGTTCAAATTGATGTTGTCATTTATTTTAGTATTAGAGTTAATGTTTTTATTCACATTTTGAATTAGTTTGAATTTGTTGTTTTTGTTTAAATTTGTTTTTCAGTTTTACTTTGGTAAACTAAATGAAAATAAGACATTTTGCCTTGGCAACTAGCTGAAATAAAGTTAGTTATCTATTTAGGTTAGGGTTGTAGTTAACTATAATAACTCTGCATTTAACTTTTAAATTAATTCACTTTTAAACTAAATTGATATTACTTCCCTGTATTAATTCTACAAACACCAGTCATGTCATTATTCAGCTTGATCCAGGGTAATTCAGTCGTAAATCCAGTTTTTGGAGCGCTATCATCTCGAAACTTAAGCCTCTTCGCTAGCATTTTTGTACCTTTTGGTAGGGTTTCATGCTTCTGCTGATGGTCTTGGTGTTTTATCAAAGTGTGGCCAGGAGCTTTGTACCCGTTTATTAAAAAAGTTTTCTGCTATCACCTTTAAGGATGTGGAACAAAAGAAGAGTGGAAACTACTTCTTCCTGGATGACTGAAGATCCAATTTCCAGAAATGTAGCCGCTCAATATGACATCAGACCAGCAAGCGCTGGCACTGCGGACTAACATGTTTGACTGACCTACCATCGCCACTTCAAACATCCTCTCCTCTCAGCCACTGGTGCGATTCAACAAAGAGACAAGACGTATCCTCTGACATAAAGCCAGGCTTGTGAGGAGAGGACAATATTTGAAAATAAAACCTGGAGAGATGTATGTGTCTGGGTGAATTATCGTTAACATTAACAACTAAAGTTATTTCTGGTCACAAAGTGGTGCAAATCAATTTACACATGCCAAACATGCAACTGTATATTTTGAATAAAATATTTTAATCACGTTACACAGCGCGTTACATCATATTAAATAACCTGATTTGTCAAAATTAGGCTTTTGCATTCTGCAGTCTTGTGAAGATGTAACTGAAGCAGTTCGATATTAAAATGCACTACCAGCTACACAAAACCTGTTGTCAGTGATATTGGGTGACACGTCAGTGCAGTGTTTTTGGAATAAACTGACTTTAAATGGAAAGACTGCAAATGAGAAAGGTGTTCTTTGCTGTTTTTTTTGGTGTAAAAACTGTATTTACTTTATCCTCTATTTGACAAATTAAAATTAAGGCTGAGAGTCTAAGGGTATTCCAGCAGGTTTTCTTCAGAGAGCAAGTTGCTATAACTGCTTACCCTTAAAGTTACCTCAGCTTTTGGAACTGAAAGTTGAGGTTATCTGTTTACTCTTCAATATACCCAAGTATGTCACACAACCTGCATTTTGGAACACACAACTTTTGCAACTGAAAAATGGAAAGGCGACAACTATTGTTATATGCTTATTGTTAATCCTTTATTTGTTTGGCATTAAAACTACATCTTTGGATCAGAGATGTCAGGCATTTGGCATCAACATTCATTCAGCAAAACCTTAGAACGCTGTGGAGGAGTTGATGAGTGCAATAAAGGTGCAGTTAGAAACTCAACAAATTATTCCAAAACAAAAAAGGCACTTGTCCTGTCATCTGATGAGATTCTGACACCATTATGTTCACCTTGCAGCACAAGATGAATTGCTTAGAGGTTTTTCAGGAAAATTCAGATTTTTAAGACAGTCCTCTGAGAACCAGTCCAAAAGAATACCCACATTAAAAGTTAAAAATAAAAAGATTTCAGTGTTTACAGGAAGTGCACATGTATGAAAAGATTTGTACATTCAAATCAATATTTTTCCCTTTTGCTGTGCATGTAGGGGCAGTGCAACAAGAAAACAACATTTATGAGATTTTATTACCAATGCAAGCACACACATTTACATTTTCACTGGGGTTTCGTGGAATAGGAACAGGTGAAACGGCTGCTGTACTTATTAAATCAAGAATGCGTTTGGGGGTGGGGGAGTGAGCAAGAAAACTGTTAAAAACATTGGATATATTTTTTATCAATACCATTTACCAGAAGCCACCCTTTAACTCAAAACAACAGATTTTGTGTATCTGATATCATTGTAAACCAAAAAATAGTGTATACCCAGTATTTCAGCATCACTGATATGGTGACTGCATCACTAATCTTGGCCCTATACCTCGTCTCCCAAAATGTCTATTAGACTGTTCATCTTGTCTTCCACGGCCAGAATAATCTTTCCGGACTCTTTGGCCCCTGCCTCGATATCCCCCTCTGTCATCTTGGCCACGTCTTCCTCCGCCCCTGTAGGACTGGCTGTAGAAAGACTGAGTTACTCTAAGATCTACGTTGGGATACTCCATCTCTTCCATTGACCATTTGTCATCTGGAGAATATACGTGAATGGAGCGAGAAGGGTCTTCTGCAATAGGACCAGCATGAAGGCTCTGTGGGAAGACTCCCCCTTGTTTTCCTAAGTTCCCATTGGTTAAAGGGGACAATCCTACCATGTCTCCTTGCAGGGGGCCGATCGAAAAAGGTTGTACAACAGAACAAGGTCCACTAAAGGGTGGAGGTTCCAAATCACCCGCACTCAAATGAGGTTGGCCTCCATGAAAGCTAGCGGCCTTCTGCAAGGACCCAAACTGAGGGTTTACAGACCTATGACCATTCCCTTGACCTCTGTCCACTGTTTGAGGAACAAAGGGCAAGACACTAGTAGGACCATGGTTTAAGGCTTCTAGAGGCATTGGAAGTGGTATGCGGGGGTACCCATAGGGTGGATAGGGTGGTGTGGAAAAATGCACTGGAGGGCCAGCTGGGTATGACCCAGCATAGCTACTTGGAGCAGAAGAATGCCAGTGCATTGTTGGCCTTGGTGGCAGTGGCATCGGAATGGATACAGGATGATCGTTGTATGCTCCCAGCTCTATGGGACCAACAGGACCACTAAGAGATGCTACAGGTGCAACTGGAGCATGGCTGTCTAATGAGGTGTCAGGGATGGAGCTCAAATTTTGAGGTGAAGAAGGGTTTTCCGGTTGCCATGAAGTCACGGTGGGATTAGCAGGAGAGTCCAAGGAAGGAGGAGGCCCTCTAAGATGCATATGATAGGCTTGGTTTAGAGCACCCAGATAAACGATGGGAGGAAACATCGGCTGAGAGTATGCCTGAGGAAATTGGGAGTACTATGTAATTCCATAAACAATGATAGTCTATAATAAAGCAATAAATGCAAAGAAGAGTTCTCAAACTGTGTACCTTGACACCGAGGTTGAAGAAGAACCTGAGGATATTCATATCTGAAAAAATATGAAATGCGTTTCAAAAATGTTAATTATTATGCGGAAGATAGACTAAATAGACTTCAATAATTGGCTATATTTAAAAGGATCTCTTACATGTTAACTCATAAGTGCTGACTATACAGGGTAGCATAGCAACAAAGACACCACACAGCTCAAGTACAATTTGCCTAAAACTAACATTTGGCTGCTTGAATCAACAATCTTGAGGTAGAAGGGAAAGTTTTCCTTACATACAACATAAAATGGATCACTAGGGTCTGTATTACCTTGTGGTAGGTCTTCTCCTTTTTGGGAGAGGGAATAGGGAGGCAGCCGTTCCACCTCTCCCTTCTCGTTCTTGGGGAATCCTGGATAAACTGGGTCCTGAAGGAGCTGAGACCATTGGACATGAGGATAGGGGAGTTGTTGGGGCTGGGATGGAGGGTCAGGAGCAGGTGCTACACCTGACGGACAAGAGATGTTCTGTAAGAACTCATGGAATTTTGACCGTCTGAATCTACTATTAATAGGTCAACATTTTACAAATAAAATGCATTTCAAACATTTAACTTTGCCGAAACTTACTAGAAGCAGGCGTGGCTGATGTTTCACAGGGTTGTGGAATTGATTTATTGAGTGAAGACCGATGCAAGTCTGGAGGTGAAGCTTGGGTAGGACCAGAGGAAGGAGAGACTGAGGAAGGAGGGGCATCTAATATAAGGGCAGGAGCCTGAGCTGGGTCAGAAACAGGTATTGCAGAGGCTGGTATACAAGGAGGAGCGGAAATAGAAGCTGGGGGTACAGTTTGAATGGATGGGGTTGGTTCTAAGGAGGCACATGGGACTAAGCCAGAAGGGACCTGAGAACTTTGAGCTGGGATAGCAGGAGCTACCTTGACAGGGGTAATCTGAGATGGTGTTGGAGTAGGCTGGGAATTGAGATCAGGTGTTGGGAGCACCAGGGAAGGCACTGGGGCAGGCTGTGATGAGGGATGGGTAGATTTTGGAGCAGGTGTAGACTGAATAATTGCAGGGGTGGTATCAGAGACTGCTCCTGCCACAGAGATAAATGGTGAAGGGGCTAAAGTAGACACTGGGGCAACCTGACTGTTGTCTGGGACTCGAGCAGGGCTAGTTTTGAGTGGGACGGAGATCTTTTTAATTGCCTCGGGAGCAGACTGAATAGGAAAGAGGATTTTTTCAGATTGAGATAAAGATGGGGCTGTTTTGGGGTCAGATGAGACAATAACAGCAGGAGGTGGAGAAGGAGAAGCTGGGGTGGGTTTCTCCTGTACTTTCTCCTTTATTGTTGAAGAAGGCTTCTGCCATGGCTCTTCAGCTAACTTTATCTAGAATAGGGTTTAAACCAATGGTTAGTTCAAAACAACTTGGAATAATATGGAATGAGCAATAACTCTCTCACATCCTGGATCTGAATGAATTAAATATTCTTATTAAATACTTTGTTCTTTACATGTTGAATGTGCTGACAACAAAAATCACACAAAAGTTATCAATGGAAAATCAAATGTATTAACCCATGGAGGTCTGGATTTGGAGTCACATTCAAAATTGAATAAAAAATTTAAAAAAAAACACACACTACAGGCTGATCCAACTTTGATTTAATGTTCTTAAAAGAAGTCAAAATGAGGCTCAGTAGTGTGTGTGGCCTCCACATGACTGTATGCCCTCCCTATAATGCCTGGGCATGCTCCTGGGAACTGCTGGCACACTCCAGCCACATGAGGTCTAACACTGTCTTGCATCAGGAGGAACCCAAGGCCAACCGCACCGGCATATAGTCTCACAAGGGGTCTGAGGATCTCATCTCGGTACAGATGGCAGGCAGGCTACATCTGGGGAGCACATGGAGGGCTGAGTGGCCCTCCAAAGAAATGCCACCCCACACCATTACTGACCCACTGTCAAACCGGTCATGCTGGAGGATGTTGCAGGCAGCAAAACATTCTCCACGGCATCTACAGACTCAGTCCGTCATATGTGCTCAGTGTGAACCTGCTTTCATCTGTGAAGAGCACAGGGTGCCAGTGAAACATTTGCCAATCTTGGTGTTCTCTGGCAAATGCCAAACGTCCTGCATGGTGTTGAGCTTTAAGCACGACCACCATCTGTGGACCTCAGGCCCTCATACCACCCTTATGGAGTATGTTGTTTCTGAACTAATTGTCAATAGCCAAATGGTGTGCGTGATGACGCCATCCCTAAGAAAACTAATTGTCACCTAAGTTTTAGTTTATCGCCAAAAAATGCCTTTGTTTCCAGAGATTTATTTTAGACGTGAAAAAAGCAGCATAAACAGAACATGAGGATTCACATAACATCCCGCGCAGAGCTTGTGCGAACAGAGAAAAACATAAGCTACAAAAGAAAAAATGTCCCATATGCCAAATATATATATTTTTTGTAAATAAAAAATTAAAACGCAACAAGTAGCAGCCTGTATGCAGAATTTCAGTTCATTCTTGTGATGCGCTGGTGAAAGAAGCATCACATTATTCACAGAAGAACCTTTTTTTTTTTTTTTTTTTACAGAAGAAGTATGTTTTTATTATGAATGTACACAAATAAAATAAATATTTAGCATAATTTCGAATAAGGTCTTATTCGACCTTAGGGGGGGAATCAAGTGATCCTGACGGCACCGCACACAGTAACGCCAAAAAAAAAAAAAAAGCAAAAACTGCGAAAAAGGCCTTGGATGTAAACTTGGCTAATCAGAGTTATTCCCTAAGTGGGCAGTTTGATTTCACAGAAGTGTGATTGACTTGGAGTTACATTGTGTTAAGTGTTCCCTTTTGAGTGGTGTGTATTGTTTGTTTTGTTGACCAATACTTTAATATAATGTGGCCCTTCAGGAACAGGATTAGTCACCTCTGGTCAAGAGTTTATATAAAGACAAGCCTGAATTGGTTTAGTTGACTGATCTGTGTGTAAATGGCTCAGGGTTGTCCCCCCCAAAAATCATAAACAAAATCGCACTGTCTATTGTGAAAAATGCATGTATGTATACCTAAAAAATTATTGTGCAAATAGAAATACAAATGCATTTTGAAATAGTTGAGCTCCCCCTCCCCTTCCTCAGTAGTTTGGCCAACTGCCTACTAAACCAGTTCATCTCACCTACTACAAACGTACAGGTATAAGTCAGGTATGTAGCTGCAGCTCTCTGCATTAGTAGATGTTGAACTCTAGCAAGTAGGGGATTTGATTCACTTTAAATAAAGCGATTCTCTTTAATGTAGTTGATGCTGATTCGCTAATAAATTAGTTGGGGCAAAAATAATTTTTCATGAATGCTATATGTTGGCGATTAAAGCGTGACTCATCTAGTTAACGTTAGCTTGTTTACAAAAGCTTGTTGCATAGTGCACTGCAACTAACACGCCAAAGCCATTTCCCGTGCATTGCTTTATTTGTGGTGCCTTGGCATAAAGTTAATGGCAGCCATCCCAAGTCTCCCGGAAGTTCCAGGAGTCTCCCGTATATTGATAGTGGCTCCCTGATACCCGCAAATAGTATAAAATATCCCGGAATTTAGACCAAGCACGTGCACATGAGAAATTAATGTCTGCATCGTGCATTTTAAAATGTGCATAAGACGGAGTGAAGGAGACAGACTGTGTGTGTGTGCCTGTTCATAGCGTGTGCTAGACAGAGAGCATCCTGATTGGTTTACTCAGCGAAATAAGCCAATCAGCTTTCAGTGTGGGCTTTTATTTTTTTTCTTGGGGACCGAAGGAAAGCAGTTCGGTGCAGCCTACGAGATCGTCGTGGCAGAGAAAGAGTGACTCGACTGTAAACAACATAACAAACATTGCAATAGTTTTGAAGAAAAAAATCTGCCTTTTTATTAAACCAGAGAAAACCATTGAAAATAACCATAACGACGCAATCTCCATGCTACAAAGATGATAGAAGGAACATTTTTCTATAGTTTTGACATACAAGTACAATTTGTGTCCCCTTCAAAAACTGGAAAAATTTTATATTTATTGTCCCCCCTACTGTTAAATTAAATTTACGCCCATGAACTCACCCCATGTTTTTCTTCAGTGACACTCTTCTGTCTCTGTACAAGCCTCTGGGGTGTTTCTGAAAGCCAAAAATTTTTTTTTTAAATTGGGTTGAAAATGGCTGTTTAAGCTCACGTATGAAGTATATCTCATTAAAAACACATCAAGGTAATTAAGGTTAGTTGTAAGCTCAAAATTTCTTCAGACTACCTGTTACTGTTCCATCTGGATATAAAAGAGGCAGAACTTCACCGCTCACCTGTCTCTGAGACTTGCTCCTTTTGGTCCTTCTTCCGGGAGCCTCTCTTTTCCCCTCCTTTCTTTATGGCTTCACTACCAGTGGCCTGAATAAAAAAAACAAAAAAACATGCATTTGTATCTCTGTTCTCAAAAGTGATGCCCTTTTTGTGTTTCAAATACAAATGGCTTCACCGTTTGGGGGTTTGTTCCCAGTAAGGGGAAGTTGTGCTCATCTTTGTGCAGAAGCTCCAAAA
The DNA here is from genome assembly GCA_032359435.1 of Enteromius unitaeniatus. Classification (NCBI taxonomy): domain Eukaryota; kingdom Metazoa; phylum Chordata; class Actinopteri; order Cypriniformes; family Cyprinidae; genus Enteromius; species Enteromius unitaeniatus. The sequence continues at coordinate 3,089,635 of JAUMHI010000022.1, forward strand.
TGTCATTTTCCTCTTTCTCCTCTGGAAGCACACACACAGGACTGCTGCACTGATCCGACTGTCTGTACTTGTTTCTTGTGTCATCTGCCTGCGGAGGCCAGGAGTGTTGCTTATGTACACCTCTGATGGGTGCCGACTGAGAAGGCGTTTTGTTTGTCCTCCGACTTCCTCTGCTCTCCCATTCTGCATAAAGCATCAAAGGGGAACACTGAGCATGTGCGAGCTGACATCAGTCGAATGCGTTTTTGATGCGGAAAGAACATACCAGAGGACGTCTGTGTGCTGCTGTTTGGTGCAGCATGTCTTTTACTCTTTTCTACCACTGGCTGCCATGACGGAGTCTCTTCAGATGGAAGGCGCAAACTCAACAATGGCACAGTTTCTCTAAACACACGAGCAAGAGTTGTTTGTAGAATTACATACTACATATCGTGATGTTAAATGAATCCATTAGGTTATACTGCAACATACAGAAAATTAACAAGCACAGTATGCATACTGCATACCATTTTTCATAAATAGAAACTGGTGGAGTCTATGAAAATACATACTGCTTGTTGAGTTCCCCAATAAACACAGTGACTGGCCCATTGTCAGGACTGACTTCCTGAACCTTAGCATTATAAAAGTGATTATTCAGCAACACCTGAGAAACAAAAATCAACAAAATCAAGACAGTTCTTTTTTTTTCTCCATTTCATCTGGATAGTACTTTTCAGTATATATATATATATATATATATATATATATAATTTTTAATTTTTTTTTAACAACACAGATAATAACAACACAGACTACTGTTCAAAGGTTTGTGGTTGAAAGACCTTTGAAAGTCTTCAAATGCTTCAAAATGTCAGCACATACTACTAACCTTGCACTTATCTCCAACAGAATACTGCATTCCTATGGCCATGCAGAAATCCCGCTGCTGCTGGACTGAACACATACAAAGTCATTAAAAAATGTTTTTCAAACAAAATACAAACTAGATTTCCAAACAGTCACAAAAACGGAGATGAAGTACGTCGTTTAGAACGAAGCCACACGTCATACTCCACGTTCCTGTAGAGGGCGGGGTTTAGGGACCTCTGCACCTTATTGGAGAGAAGTTCACGCCCCCTTCCTCGAGATTGGCCCCTCCCACGACCCTGAAGCACAGAGATACGGCAATATATAAGAGTCTCATCCAAAAAAAATAAAAAAATAAAGAAACAACATGATTGCAATCTTCAAGAAAGAAACATAAATTAATAGAGAAACCCACCCTCTGCAGCGGCCTGATGTTCATCCCATTGGAAGGCTTTTCTCTGGCTTCCCTCGACCTAAAAAGGACAAAATATTGAGTTAAAATATTCCATTAAAGTCAGCGATAACTATTTCTGGGTGAAGACTTTGAAAGCAATAGTGCTGGAAATGTACTGTATCTTTACTGAAACAGGTTTGGAGAAATGTATTATTCCATCCGTGTCTCACTAATGGATGCTCGGCAGTGAATGGGTGCCGTCAGAATCCAAACAGCTGAAATCATGTAACACATACCACTCCAGTCCATCAGTTAACATCTCGAGAATTCAAAAGATGTGTGTTTGCAAGAAACTAATCTATCATTAGGAAGTCTGTAACTTAAAATATCCATAATATTGCCATTTCCAGTGAATTTTTTTCAAGCTACAAGCAACTTTACAAGCCAAACAGCTAAAAACAAATATGTGGGTGGATTTTGACGTGAGAGGATAACAGGAGATGGATGTTTTCACTGGAGGAAGCAATATTATTTATGGATTATAGACTGGTATGGTTTAAAGTCATTTTTTACTTCAGAGGATGTTAACTGATGGACTGGAGTACTTGTAGGCTATTGTGATGTTTTTTAAGCTGTTTGAACTCTCATTCTGACGGCACCCATTCGCTGCAGAGCAATGCCAAGCTAAATGTCTCCAAATCTGTTGAAAAAGCAAACTCATCTACATCATGGATGGCTTGAAGTCAAGTACGTTTGCAGCCAATTCTTTATACTATTTCTTTATTCCAGGCAGGATTTAAATTTTATCCACTGGGATCGAATGGATCATAAAACTATATTATGAGCGAAATTTTATATCCATACCAGAACTCATCTTCCTCCAGATCAGACTCTTCACTGCTCTTGCATTCCTCTGAATCCTGTTTATCTCGTCCCTTCCCTCCTTTCAAACACGAACCTAAAGCGCTGCGTTCGACGCCACACACTCGATCATACAGCAGCTCATACAGGATCGCTAGAGATGAAGACACAGTTTAGGGTTATTCTGATATTGGACGTATAGAGCAGCGTTAAATCTTTCTATAACGGAGAAGCGCTCACATTGACACACAGCAGCACTTTTCTCAAAAGATTGCGGGTAAACACTGTCATAATGGTTTCCGTTGAGGAAGCACAGTCGCACCTGACAGAAAAAGAGTGCTATGGAAATGAACCCGTTTATATTTTACAATATAAGACTTCAAAAAGCCTGTCTGCACCTTTTTAGCGAAGCCATTCTCTGTGATGTTAACAGGGGGCTGATCAGGCTCCTGGAAAATAACAAAATCATGCCTGGAAGAAAGAATTATTACACCAATCAAAACAAAACAACCAACAATAAAGCTACTTCATGAGGGCCGGACATAAAATCACTGTCCGGGTGATCAAAGTGAATATTAGACAAGACAGCAAACACCATCATGCCTCAAAATATACAACTAAAATAGATAAATAAGTGTAATATTCTCACTTATAGAGCTCAGCCAAAGCTGTGATCTCCACCTGTCCAACCCAGCTCTAAAGAAATGAGGAATACAAGAAACATTTACATTTTGATATGAAAATGCAATACTACACAATGATAGTGTGTTGTTTATTCCATTTGTTACCTGAGGATCCTGTAAATTCTCCAGGTATTTCTCAAAATTGCCTTCAATAAACTACCACACAGAGAGAGAAAAACAAAACCTTACTTTAATACCTTATCATATGCTTGCAATGTAAATGCATGCATGCAAAATGTATTTTATGTGGTCTCACCAGCTCATAGTTGGATCTGTTCTGTCTCAGATAATTCACACAGGCCGCTCGCACTTCTGTGTGTAAACCCTGACAGTTCAGCACCTGTCAATCAAGCACACACCTTTATAAACATAATCAAACCCGAGTCAGGCATATTCAGTGCCTTACACTCATAACCCAGAAAAACTGGTTGATCAAAACAAAGCAATACTTGGCTAGTTGTTCGATAGTAATGCTGAAAAAGCATTTATATATATATATATATATAGGTGATTATTAAAATTAATATGCATTCAAATGTCTTTGCCATAGCTGAATTCAAATTCATGAAGTCATTCGAACAGGTTATTTATATCCAAAAATATACTCAATATAAGCCTGAACATAAAATGAAAAACACATTGATCTCACGTGATTTGATAGGAATGACAAAAACATTGTCTCAAAACAAAGAAACTAGTAATGATCAATTACGATCAAGACATCAGTCGACCAAACTTAACCATCACCGACTTACTTCATACTTCAGAGAGACTGGATTAAATATTATTATGTGTTTTTGTTGAAATACACTGCTAGCATAAGCTGCTAGTCTGCTAAAGCTAATTAGCGTCAGCAAAATAAAAAGTAATTTTGCCAAACTTTAAGATTACAAACCGTAACCTTTAGATCACGAGTGAGCAAAACAAGGCAGTAAGTTATACCGCGGGGGGTTTGTATGACATTTTAGATTTAATCACACGATTCGACGCGATAAAAGTGTGTAACGTTATTTAACGTTTCTTTTTACGGACATGAAACTCGTGACATTTGGGATTATAAAGATCAGGAGCAGTGTCACCTGTTCTGCCACGGCCCTGAACAGACAGGACCCGTCCTTGGCGATCTTTTTGCGGTAATAGCCCTCCGAGCGCAGGTACTCGTCCATGCGGCTCTCGTGTGTCCTGTCAGCGGCCAGCTGCTGCTGAGCGTCCGCCGGTGCCTCCCGGAGCTCCATGATCACCCGCTCCAAGCGATACAACCCCGATATAAATCACACTATACCTGCAGGCACAGTTTCCTTACCATCCCTGCAGTCCAGTCTCTCACGAAAGCTCCTGAGGGACTGGATTTACCGGATTCGCCTTTGATTTGGTGCAAAGGAAACCACCAACCTACGCGTCCAATGCTGCAATATCTCTACTTTCAAGTTATCACCAGGTCGCAAAGCAGGAAAATCTGTGGTTTTCTAAAGGCATTAGGACTCAATTGAGAAAATAAAAGACATCGAGCGGACGCTGGGAGATGTAGGCGAAAAAGAAAGTGAAACTACACGCCCCATGCTGCATTTATAATACAGGAGCAGAACTGAAAGAGAAAGTAGTAAGAAAGCAAGCAAACAAGTGAATACATTCTTACTTATTTGCATGTGTTTAAGTAAATAAAAAGAGGAGGAACGAATAGATAGGAAAATAATAATAAAGTAGATTATTTTGTTTATATATATATGTATGTATAATTAATCTAAATCAAACTACAGTTGGGTTATTTGGATTAGCTAAGTAAATAACTACAGAAAATGTAGCTAACTAATACAACAAAATGCAATAAATAATGATAATTCATTAAAAATATTGTTAATATATAATGTTTTTGCAAATAAACTCTTCAATTATATAAATAAATGTATGTCTTTAATGGACAGATATTCAGATTAATACAGTATACTAGAGTATGACTCTCAAAAAATAGTAGACTACTCCAAAAGCATAAGTTTGATTTTAACATGGGGACATAACAACAGACTGGAGTCAGCAGGAGTTAATCTTAATATCACAAAAAGGACGTAATTATAGTAAGTCAGAAACTGAAATGAGTTGCTTGTCACTTTTGAAGATGTCCTTTACTTGTTTAGCAATGAGAAATGTTTCATAGATTTTTTTAAATATACATCCTATCTCATTTTGCAAGTGACTTTTCTTTCTGTTTATTTATTTATTTGATTATTTTACTTCTTAAAAGAGAATACAGGAAAATATTACTTAATTCATTTGCATTTCCTACTAGCTTAATGTCACATAAACAAACACTTATTGCCTTTAAACCAGTGTTTGATTTGTGTCAAAGCTTTTGGGGGGTCCCCCTAACCAGGAAAAAAATTACAATCATTGTGTGATATTGATATGCATATAAGAAATTTATATAAGAGCGTTTTGAATTTTGTTTTTTTATTTATTTTATTTTATTTACCTATTAATATACAATTTAAGATACAATTTCTCTTCTGTGTGAAAAATCTGCATCTTAAGTTACAGTTTATCTGTTGATCTGGTATTTTAAATATTTGGGCAGCATGTATGTCCTGATTTTGCCAATTACTAACTGTCCCTAGGTCAACACATTTTAATGCACAATATAGTCTTGACCATATCTCTACACTTAAACCTACCCTTACCCATGAGTAATGCCTAAAATCATATTTAATGAGATGACTGACACTGATGTACAAGCACCAAACACTGATTGTAAGCCTAAACTAAACTGTAAACTGTTTCATCAAATCTGATTCTAATCACAATGTTGTCCCAGGGATTTTGACCCAGATGTTTACCCACTAAAGCTTTTAAAACAAAAATTAACATGTAAAATTTGCTAAAAACATTATTAAAGGAGCAGAAACTTAATTATCTATGGACACACTTTAAGTCCTTCCAGTCAAATTATTACACATTTAAGCCTTTGCTACAAAAGATCATGATTCACAGAATCAAATGCTAAATCAATAAAAGTGTAGCAGATGATTTTTTATCATCTAATGCAGGTATTATATCATTAATGACCAACAGTGCAACAGTTATAGTACTATATCCCTGTCTAAAACCTGACTGAGTTTGGCATAAAATATTATTGGCTGACAAACAGTGGTTTAACTGTTCATGTATCATAGCTTCAAACACTTTAGCAGTAAAAGACAATCTTGAAATATGTGCTGCAGCACATATATCATCCATTGAATATCCACTGAGAAAGACTTGAAGACACTGCCCTCCTAGAATGAGCTCAGATTCCTGGAGGCAAAGCAAGCCTCATAAACTAAAGATATAGTCTCCACCAGCCAATGCTTTGCTTTGTGACAGCTCAACCTTTATTTTTATTCCTAAAATAAACTAATAGCTGGTCGATCCACATAGATCTTCAGCTCCCTAACAGGACAAAGGCTTAGACTTTCTGACCCCACCTCTGTGGGGGAGAAATTTTCCAAGACCACCTGCTAGAAGCGACTTTAGGAATGTAGTCTGGCCTTGGTTGCAGTAAAACTTTCACCAATCCTGGTGCGAAATCCATGCACGAAGGTGAGACAGAGAGAGCTAGTAAATTGAGGAAGGATAAAGCTAACAACAGGACTGTTTTCAGAGTCAGGATAATGAAACGCCATCTCTGTACGTGTGGTTAGTGGATATGGCACACTTACAGGGATAACAGGGCACGCTGCCGCCATTAGACCCAATGTCACGAATGACTGAATGCATGAGGGAGACAATCAAGCCCTCATCGTGCGAGAATCCAGGTCTATTCTCAAAAAGGCTATCCATTGGATTCATGCAATCGTCCAGGTAAATCAGCACATGAACACCCTGGAGCTGCACGATCGTGGGAAGAATCATGCGGAAAGGAGGCAGACCTTTTTGAAACTGAATGTTGTATCCATAGCAAACTGTATGCAATACCTATTGCAGAACATTGGGCAGGGGGAAGGATCAGAAACTACTGCTAGGGGCCTGAGGACAAGAGTTTTTTGCCGTCAAGCTCAAGTCTAGTTTCTTTTGCTGGCACTGGCGAGCCAGTGGGTATGCCCTACGATCCCAGTTCTTATGAGGTGGTGCCATAGGTGATGGGTCTTCCTGCGGGGCGCCCCGTTGGTGGTGTAAGGATTTTGAGTGCGAGCGCACCATCAGTGCCTGACGTTGCTCTGTTTCCCTGGGCCTGCGCAGAAACAGTAAGATGGGGAGCTGGGTCTCTCCTGTCCACTAAGAGGGAAAGATCCACATGCATCGGCCAGTAAATCCTCAGAGTCTGAGGCTACAGTGCACAAAATGTTGTTGTCATACTGCTCAGAGCCAGAGGAAACTGCACTGCAGGTCTTCGGGTGGGCCGTAAATGCTCGTCAGCAAAAATAACAGGTTCCATGAAGTTCCTCCGACCTCTTGCACTCGAGTAAGGGAGAGCGAGTGATATGGAGAGTACTCAAGCGCAGCACTTTTCTCACGGTCAAGGCTACACACGGACTTCTACCCTAGCGTGCAAAACTTTCATTTGGCCAATAGGATTGGTGGGATGGTACAGGGCTTCAGACATTCGTCACACCAAGTGGTGCTCCCAGTGACATCACTGCAGCATTGAAGTGACCTATGAACGGGAACAACTGATTCACCATATGTCCTTTGTGTTCCCCATCTGACTCAAATAAATTGCAATGCACAATCTGATTGGACCTCTTTAAAACTGAATTATTGTGCAACGCAATGGATTAACTTATTCAGAGTTTTGAAAAGCTCTGTTTTACCCATCACTACTTGCTTTTTAAAAATAATTACAAGCGATGTTGAAATTAGAAAATGAATGGCTTTTTTATCTCTTTTTTTGCTAGTGAATCACTTGAAAAAATTGATCAAAGTCAAGTTTCAATAAACTGGAGTGGTTCCAGCATAAATTAAGCAGTTTTCATTCCTCTGCTTCTTAGAAATTTAATCTGGAGGATGATGATTCGTGGAAGCTGTACGCCAACTGGCAACACAAGATATAGAATTACTAGGGTAAATTGGCTTTGTGCAGAATCACAATGACCAAAGCAAAACACAGACATTCAGACAAGGAACGTACATTTTGAAGCAGAATAACTGGCTGAAGAATTGCTTTTAGGAAAACATGAATTTATGATGTGTTCTAAAATATGGCATTTTTTTGCAGTCCAAATTTACATACACCACCTTTATGTATTCGTCAAAGCTTTGTTTTCATCTGGGTAATGTTCAATATGGCATCGATTTAATGTTTTTTGCAAGTTCTAGTAAAAATGTCAATGTGGTGCATGCTATCAGATAAACAGCTCTAGTAACAATAATCTGTGCATTAATTGCATTTATATATAATTCGCATTAACAGTAAGCCTTTTGATTCTGATTGACAGGGTTGTGTGTGTATAAGCTGTCTATCACCAGCTGAGAAGAGCAAAAGAACAGGCTTCAAACACACACAATGCATGCAAATCATTCATAAAATCATGATGTATATTTGAATAGTATATGTTATGTATGTTTAGGTAATAGTATTGTGTTTGTGCAGATTTGCATCTCTGAAAGAAAAGCTGAGGAATCTCTCTGATAAGAGATTAAGTGTCTATAGTGACAATCTGAGAAAGATTTACTAGCTGAACTCAGTCTTTATTGGAGTTTATGAGATGGGCATGCTGTGTGTGTGTGTGTGTGTGGAGGAGGATGTGGTGGTTCCTGGATCAGCAGCTGTTGCACATCCTGGTCCAGAGATAGAGAGAATAAAAGACATAAGGTTAAAGGACAGCGGGATTAGAAAAGAAAATAATTGGAAGGGGTGGGAAGTGTGTGTTTGTGTTTGTATGTGTGTGTGTAAGAGAGAGAGAGAGAGAGAGAGAGAGATAACCTGGAAAGAGAGAACTTCTTGGTTATTTATGTCTCACTGACCTGCAAGATGGAAGCATCTTCAATGCAAGTATGTATTTAATTTATTTCACTGATCACCTGAATACATCATATGAATGCAATTAATATTTATTAATATAATTTAATAGTTCTTTATTTATGTAAATTCATATAATTATAATAAATAATATAAATGTACATTTTATATTTAATGGTAAATAACTTATTTTTACTACACCAACTAAGAGATGTAATATATCAAATATCAAGAAACTAATATGTATTTATAATGTAATGTTCTGTCTTTAAATATTTCATGTTTATGATCTGAATGAATCAATTAATCTTATAATAGGCTCTAATATAATATTTCTTGTTTGATCATATTTTATTGGTTTTAATGAAAGGGATACTGTTATATTTAACCATTTCTTCTGCAAGGATTCTAGATTCTAGAATAGAATATTCTGGAAAAAAAACATTATTACGCTGAACATAATATGTGTAAAATACTTAAAGTTAAATAAAATAGTCATAAAGAAATAATAGTATTAATAATAAAAAATGCTGAGATCATGATTTCCATTTTGAATGCAACGTAAGTTACTTTGAATAACAATGTCTGCCAAATGCATCAATTAAAAATAAATGTTGTTTAAACCAATAAAATGTTTTCATGAGCAATGCATGAAATTGGTAGCTGTTCAGCCAATAACAATGAAGATATGACTCCTAAAAAGAGAGACATGACTGAGCAACAAGAGGAGAAGTCTACATTTAACTTTTTATATGCAGCTTTATGTTTATGGTAGTCTCATCAACTTGCACCTACTCCAAAATTACATGAATTAGTTGTAGCTTCTAACAGGTTAAGGAATTTGTAGAAGCATTTCAAAACTATATACAGAGCTACCAATAATGTCTAATGTTTTTTTTAACATTGATGTTAATTAATTACAATTATATGATTAACAAAAACATCTAAAAGCAATCAAACGCTCATGTTCTTAGCAGAAATGATGAAGATGATGATGCTGATGTGGGCTGTATGTGTGAGTGTGTGTGTGTTTCCCGCCCGTGGTGTGTGTTTCTCTCGTGGGGCGAGCGTCTCATCATGTGTGAACATGAAGCCCGGCCACATCAGCTCCTTCCCACAACACACACACACACACTCCACTATCACCGTGCGCACCAGCCGATCAGTGTACCTGCCACAACACACACTCACAGGTAACGCTTCAGTTCAACTGATCTGTGAAATCATGTTGTTCCTCCCGTTTGATTAGTGTTGCTAATAATAATAATTGAAAACGTTTTATTTGTGACATTTTATCTTACAATTCTGACTTTTCCCTCATACTTCTGAGTACAATTCTCAGTTGTGTGATATAAACTCACAAAAGGAATGCAAGATGTAATTGTAAGAAAATTTAGTTTTAAAAAAATGTGTGACTTTATAACAGTTGGCAGTTTATATCACAATATCAAAGTCAAACTTGCGTGAAAAAGTGAGGTTATTCTCACAAATCTGACTTTTCCCACAATCGCAAGATAAAAACTTGCAGTTGTGAGGAAAAATTAAGAACAAATTAAATACAAAAGTCAAATTTGAAAAAAAAATGTGTAAGAATTTGTAAGAAAAAGTTGTGAAATAAAAATACATTTACATTTTTATGCAGTAGAAACAGGTATGTTATTTATATATCTATATAGTGAGTGACTAATAGTCTGTGTGTTGTTCTGCTCAGTGACGGTTCAGAGCTCCCGGGCGTTTATGGGCTTTCTGCTGCAGGCTCGCTCTGTTCTGGAGGACCGTGTGGTCGGTGGTGAGTTCACGCATCCCCCTCCCAGCACACACACTCTGTCCTGCCTCAGCTCAGACGACACCGTCACACACTCGGCCAAGATGCTCAAGAGGAACCTGTCCTTCAGCTGGAAGGCCCCGACAAATCCCAGCGGAGACCTACGCTTTTAGTGAGAAAAACAGCAGCTACACTCTAATACAACTAGCCTAACCAGAACTAAAATGATTGTGTTGTAAAAAAATTAAGAAAAAGGGAAAGGTTTGCTATAAAGCAGGGCTGTGTTATTAGACCTAAATAATCCAGTCTTGACCAGCATAGAGTGAGTCCTTGAATTATTGTAAGCTGTGTCGATAGAGACGACATATCGATGAGACCCTGGACCACTACACATCATAAAATTTAGTTGACATTTTTTGAAACTGAGATCTGAAAGCTTAGTAAATAAGCTTTCACTGATGTATGCTTTGTTAGGATAGGGCAATATTTGTTTGAGATGCAACTATTTGAAAATCTGGAATCTGATCGTGTAAAAATGACCTTAGCAATGCATATTACTAATCAAAAATCAGGTTTTAAAATATTTGCTAAATATCTTCATGAGCTTTACTTAATATATCCTAATGATTTTTTGTATAAAAGTCAAAATGATAATTGTGACCCATACATGCATTGGTTATTGGGTCTAGTTTTGTGCTCCAGGCTCACAAATGTGACCAGTTTCTTCTCTTTGCAGCATCACACTGGTTCAGTCCTATTTTGTGTACTGGTCTCGAATTAGATCGGCAGTGGTGCATGATGGGACACGTAGTTCTCCGAACACTGACAGCGTTACAGGACAACCGGTGGTGAACACGACAGGTGATTAAGACCAACACAGACACACGCACTCAATATACAAAACAGTCATTAATGGATCTGAATTTGACTCACTCATTCAGTGCTGGGTAGATCACTTGCATAGGCTTTTACTCATTACAAATTACATGAGAAAAATTTAGATTATTCATTTTAGGTAAGGCATTCTGACCACAGGATTAGTTATGATCTAATGTATGACCAACATTTTTACATTTGAATTAATTTTTTTGTTTACTTGCATGCCATTGTGACCAATAACCGATACCAGAGAACTTTAAGCATGCAAATATGTTGTTAAGCAACTAAAGTATTACTTTATATCTATGTACGTATAATCTTTAACACCCTAGCAACTGCATAGCAACATCTTCAGAACATTATTTGAGCATTATAGTGGTGAGTTCCACACATTTTAACAACACTTAAATTTGCTTAAATGGAAACAAAAACTCATAGATTCTTAAACAAATGCAAATATTTTGATAATATTTAATATTTGTGTGTGTGTGTGTGTGTGTGTGTGTTTGCAGCCTCATTACTGGAAAAAACAGTCAAACACACATTCCTGTCTTCACAAACTAACACATCTACACATAACACACGCAACAACACAAACTCGACAAATAACACACACACCAACGCACACTCAACACACAACACACACATAATCACATCTACACACACTTACACACCACATAACACAAGCACTAACACTCACTCAACACCTAACACACAGATAATCGCATTTGCACACACAACCCCATCTACACACGCTAACACACACACCAAAACACACTCAACACATAACACACACATAATCACATCCACACGCACTAACACGTATGAACCACATAACACACACACCAACACACACTCAACACACAACACAATCCCAACTTTTAACCCACACACTAACACACAATCGTTGAATGCATCACATAACCCACACATAAACACACCCACAACACACACTAATACACACTCAACACATAACCCACACACAACTCTAGCTTTTAAAATACAAACAAACACACAATCATCAAATGCCACTCAAACACCTTTGTCCTCATCTACACAAACTTCATTACAGAGCATCTCAACACCTGATAACACACACAAAACATCTGTTAACAACACACACACCATTCCATATCCACTGTTACAGACTCATGCATCTCTACAGATGACAACACAACAAACACACACATACACACCCCCAGTACACCCTCGTAACTTCCAGTTCTTGACTGCATCCCTCCATCCCGAACCCTCACCAGCTCCCCGACAAGCCCTTTCCGACTTCTTCCCATCCCAGCAGCCCACAGAGGGTGCTGTCTCCCTGACCCAGCGCAAAAAACACCCATCTGATCTGCTTGGAGATGTTCTCAAGCGCCCTAAACAGGCCAAAGACCCATCTGGAGTCCCAGAGGGAGGCGTCCGGAAGCCAGAGCAAGTGCCCAGGCAGAGTGCATTCGAGCTGGGTTTGCTGCTGGGCCTCTCGGCTGCACTCGGCATGGCCATCGCCGCGGGGCTCCGGTACCTGCAGAGGAAACACTGTCGCAAACATACAGCTGTGTCGCTTAACGACCGTAACCATGACGCCAGAGGCATCCTCCACGTACAGGAGTGTGGAGACCTGGTGCAGGTGCGCAAAATACAGCAGAACAGTTTCCTGGTGCTGCAGGCCGAGTACAACCTCATCTCACCGACCAGGAACTGAACACACGCACAAAATATACTGCTTTTATAAGTAATCACCAGTTAAATAGTTTGGGGTCGGTAAGAGTTTTTAAATGTTTTAGAACGAAGGCTCTTCTGCTCATGAAGGCTGCGTTTAGTTGATCAAAAATAGAGTAAAACAGAAATAGAGTATTAGTTTTTATTTAAATGTATTTTAAAATGTAATATATCTAGAAGAATCTCTGGCTAGAACATGATAACGACATAATAAAGCATCCTACCAACTCTATGAAGTTACCTTAACAACCATACAGAACATCCTAGCAACTGTGTGGCACTATCATAGCAACCACCAGAACACCCTGGCAACTGATTTATCTCTAGTGTGACTCGTCTCATCTACTTCGTTTCTGGTGATTTTTCAAAGGAACTCCACTTTAATATGACATTTTTAGTGCAATCTTCTAATGCGAACCCATTTCTGATGAGGTTTTCCAGTGTGACTAATTTATTTCTAAAGCCACTAATATCATCTACTCCATGTCTGGTGCGATTTTTCAATGTGACTGTCAATACAGACTCATAATACAATCTGTAAAACAGCACTGTAAGCTTTAGTATAATACTGTTCAATCACCTCATGTGTATTCTTTCTCAATAAAAACAACAGTATGAAAGTAAATCTAAACACCCACTGCATTAAACCTCTTTAGACTTTAAGACAAAGAAGCAGAAAGTGCTTTTGCTGTGTTTCACGAGTTCGCTCTTCTCATTAATAGTTTGATAGAATCAAAAAGAAGCAGATTTGGCGTGCCGTCCGGGAAGCGAGCCAGTAGAGCCAGCTTTTTTTTTTTGATTTGCTCGTGGAGGAGTAGGAGTAGGGGAGGGATTGCAAAAAGAGCGAGAAGGGTAGGAGACGGGTTTATTTATAGTAGGTGACTATAGTGGCAGGAGAAGATTAGGAATTTAGGAACATCTGCGATTAATTCAAATTACTGCTCCTCCCGAAACCTTGTTATTATCAAAACATGCACTTAACAAATGCAAAAGATGCATTTCAGTCTGAATAATAGTTTAAAAGCTCAGTTTAAACCAGATTGAATTGATAAAACTTTAAACACAATAACATCTATTAAAGGTAAATCAGCAATAAATATTCAGTTTGTATCTGTTTTGAATATATATATATATATAAATGAATAAAAATAAATATCAAACACAAATTTATTAAGTCGCATTGTCATTTTTTCAAAGCACAAAAAACAAACCCTCATTTAGACAGTATTTATGACAATCTTTATTGTCTTCAGTAACATAACATGTCAAATGGAGTCACCGTCAGTACAGCTGACCTTTTACTGCATTAGAAGAAATGAACAATGAGTCAGTAATACTTAGTTTTTACTGCTGTAAAAATTCCCAAAGCCCAATGAACACACAAAAGACTTCCTGGATGTCTAAAAAACAAAAATAAATCCATTGACAAAGTCTGAGCGCCATCAAAGTAAGAAAAGTTTTTACACTTCATATAAAAATATACATTCATGTCTCTGTTTAAAAAAGCTCATGGAATCGTCTGTAGTCCCTGTACTGAGGCCGGTGGCCGTCTGAGGTCCCGCGGGGCACGTTAAGGCACTTGATCTCTCGTATACATCCGCCTGATCAGCTTCTCATCTGGTTTGGTCTCGGTGATTCTGGTCTGGTTTGGCTCAGCCTTGTGTTTCACAGCTTCCAGTCCACAGTGTGGTTTATATGGGTGTTAGAGTCTGCGAAAGGAAGTCGAAGAGTTAAAACAGACCCAACTTCGATCCAGCATACAGTTACACATCTGTCATTCTTTTAAAATAAATAAAATATGATATACACATCACAATTTAAAATAAAATATTGTCATTCTATTTTGTAATTGGAGATATGAAATGTTCACATTTAGCAGTTTCACAAAACAAGAATAAAAGTTGAACCAGTGATCAACAACCAATTAAAAAAAGGGGTCAGTTTTAACCGCATAAACACATTGCATTACACCAAAAACACAAAATAATGTTCTGTTTAGCAACATCATATGACCCCTTTAATTCAAGGTTTCCTATCTAGGTTCATAAGTTGATGGAAATCTAACAATTAATTAAATAATAAAAATCTAAAATAAAAACACATTTATATAAACTTTATTAAAAATGTAAAACTAAAATCCATATAAAATATACATATATATATATATATATATATATATATACAATATTATTATTCATATAAATTATAAAAATGTAAACGTGTATTAAATATTAAAACATGATTTTCTATATCATTATTAAATTCATTTTTAGTTAATAATTTACAATAATGAATAAATTAACTAAAATATTTGTTTACTTCAGAAAACAACAAACATGGCTATGTGTTGTTATTAATTTAAAAGTACCTATTTTAGATACAAAGGCCTTTTGTCTGACAAATAAATTGAAGGTTTTTTTTTTTACCTTCTGGAAAAATAATTCACTTTTTCTCACATTTACAACATTTTTACATTAACATTTTCGTCAAATGCGTTACCTTCTGTCTGCCGCTCATCCATGTTTTAATGGAGGGCAGTAAGATGCTTCCCAGCAGGATCTGAGCGGGATGATAGATCAACAGAGGCACTGATATCAGAGACAGATGCTCATAACCCTCAAACACGATCTTCAGCATGGGAATACCTGCACAAACATGAGTGTTTAGCTAGAGAATGTAGGAAACCCCTAATATTTGCTTTATTCAGACAGGTGGTGGTTTTACCTAAAGTGAGGGATTTATGAGTTGCACAAAACATGATGGCAACCGAATCAGCTGCAGTGAAACCAGAAGACTTCCTGAAAACATCACATACATATAAACAGATTAACACGGGTTATATGATCGATCGCACACCAAAGAGAGGGAGGATCAGGTCAGTCAATCAAACGAAAGCAAAAGGAAAAAAAACAAACACCTTTATAATCATACAGAATAAATGTTGAAAGCAACAGACATCCCGGAAATACCCAAATATGACAAAACAATTGTGTTTTTGTGAACGCATGATTCTCACCTTGTAGACAAGAAAAATATCAGGGCCATGAAGCTCAACTGAATGGAAAATACTGAAAAAACAAACAAAATTAATGATATTAATATAAGTGACCCCTGGACCACAAAAGTAGTCATAAAGATCAATTTAATCGAAAATGAAATCTGAAAGCAGAATAAATAAGCTTTCCACTGTTGTGTGGTTTATTAGGATAAGCGGAAGACGATGGATGGATGGACGGATGATTGACAACATGACAAATGTTTCTAATTTGATAATACCTGATTAATGATGGAAAACTGTGGTTAACATGTTTTGATCAAACATCTATGATGAACAGTTTATTACGGGATTGCCATTCATACTGGCTACAGCGGAGGTTATTTTACACAACTACTAGAAGCTTAAAGCTTCGTTTTCGAACACGCAGCATGAAAAAGGACTATACTTCTACACACGGCCGGATCAATGCACAGGCTTTATATGGCTTCAGCCTAAGGCAACCCGTAGCCTAGAGGCCCCTGGCCATGTTAATCCAGCCCTGCTTCTACAGCATCTACAGTTCATATTCATTTCCAGCATTTACTAACGCATTATTAAAACCACAAGTTGTTTGTTAACAGGAGTTAATGCACTGTGATCAAACAACGAACTGTATTTTCATTAACAAAGTTTAATAAATAGTATAATAAATGTATTGTTCATCATTTATTCATGTTATTTAATACATTAACTAACGACACTAAAGTGTTACTGCTTTAATGCATTTACTCACAAAATATCTTCATGGATGGGTTGGGTTTAGGGTCTGGTTAATATCCCAATGATTTTTGGCATAAAATAAAAAAAATGTGTAATTCTGACCCATATAGTGTATTTTTGGATATTGCTAGAAACATCCCCATGCTGCTTATGACTGGCTGTGTGCTCCAGGCTCACGCATGTTTCTTGCACTGCATACACCACACTCACTGATGAAGACGACGATGAGCAGGCTCAGGTGGTCCAGCTCTATGTTGGGGTTGGAGAAGGTGTCGCAGAAGGTGGTGTAGATGATCATGAGCAGAATGACGCTGCTCACCGTCCCAAACGGAGGCTTCCTGCGATCCAGACACTCTCTCAGGAACCTCCTGCACACCTACAC
This sequence comes from Enteromius unitaeniatus, assembly GCA_032359435.1. NCBI lineage: Eukaryota > Metazoa > Chordata > Actinopteri > Cypriniformes > Cyprinidae > Enteromius > Enteromius unitaeniatus. Next base: position 3,106,853 of record JAUMHI010000022.1, read on the forward strand.
ACACACAAAACATGCTCAAATCATAGCAGTATCTTCTTATTAAATGAATTAATCATTCAGGAACATCAACACTCCTCCTCACAGACACTATTTGTCATTTTTGGCACGTGAAACGAGATTCCGTCCATTCATTAATTGATTTGACGTTTTACTAGTGTACTTTATTGTTTGTCTGTGTATCAGTGTCAAAGATTAGTCAAAATTAACTAAATGTTAAGGTCCCATATTTTTTCATGACAAGTGAGGTCTAGGGGCTACACACAGCCTGCATGAAGCAGTTGTGACTTCTGTAAAAATGTGACGTCAGATCTACTCCCAAGACATTACTGAGCAACAACGACACAGAAACATGTCGAAAAGCTCAACTTTAACAGACGAAACCAGGTCTGTACTCTCACGTACATTCACTATGAGGTGAATCACATCTAACGTGTATAAGACAAACTCACCGTGTATATCTAGTCACGATGAAGACGTACACATTTTGGTTTTTTTTACAGCTACATTATTATTCCAGATACAATTAATCACAACAATACATATACAGTTACACACAATTATATATAAATCATCAGTTTGTTGTATTACACACCGACTTTATTTCATAAACGAGTCTTGAGAGGCGATAAGACTTTAGCCCAAAACAACAAAAGACAGTACTTTATTTAATTTTTTATGGTGTTAAACCACAGCTGTCATCGTTTTTTTTTTTTGTCTGGCAGTAGCGCCAGGATCATTATTTCTAATTTGAGGCTGTATTGTGCTGATTCTGGCACCCAACTTCACAACAAGATGATATTTCAGGCTCCTTATGTAGACAAATCTGCGGTAGTTCGAATGAGCTGTCTCAGTCTAACCTTTTTCATTCAAGCTAGTGCTGTGACATGATTGTGATATTTGATTGGCCTAGTCATGCGTCACTCAGAATCAACAGGCCAATCAGAAGAGAGGCTCATGAATAGTAATTAGGCAGTCCAAAATCGAGCTGTTTTTGACAGAGCTCCTAAGAGAGGAGCTGTAAAAACATATTGAGTTGGTATTTTGTTATACTGCAAATATATATTCTTAAGGACATGAACTCCTAAAATAAAACTCTAAAACAAAAGTGTACATTATGAAATGTTTAACAAACATTTAGACGGTTTAAAACACATTTACACAATTTATTCAAACAACTCCCTCACCTGTCCGATTATGAGCGGGACCACCACCGTCATAAAGAGCTGCGAGAAGATGGAGGAGAATGGGACAGAAGACGAGGAGCCCAGCTAATAAACACACACACAAATATATGCTCACTATATTATAATACAAACCCGAAACCCTCACACAACATGCTTATTGTTCAGCACTTTCACAATGAACAGAAATAACCAATAAGAGACGAGTTATACTCACAAACACCAGCAGCAGAAGAGGAGTGACCACAATCCCCTGCAGACAGGACAGAGAGACACCACTCTTTCACATTATACTTTTATTTCTGTGTTCTTTTGTTTGACTATTTGTCTCTTTTCTCCTCTTTTTTTTTTTATTATCTCTCTACATTATCAGACTTACCAGAAAACTCCCAAATGCAGAATTGAAAATAGCTGCAGCCTGTAAAAAACAAAAAAAAAACATACATACATTAAATACATAAATGTATACGTTATAAAATGTTTATCTATGACTGAGATTGCCTGGTTGTAAAGTTATGACTTGTAGAATAAAGAGTGATGAAACAGTTTTGCGGCAGTATGTTTGTAAAGTTCAAATCAAATGCATTTGTAAAGATGTGATTTATCCTGGGCCCGCCCACACTTCCTGTGACGCTACATTTTATTTCGCGAGCAAAGTTAGTCTGGCAAAGCTGCCGTTTTAAAGCATTTCCATTCCCAAAAAAGTGTGAACCAATGAGAAACGAGCTCAGGTTCCGTCGCTACGCATACGTCAATGAGTGGTTCTGATTGGTTGTAGATTCGTCCAGTAGTATACAGAGGCACCTGATGGACACAGGTTAAGCCCGCCTCCCAGAAGGCGGGTAGTAAGGCAGCTTGGCCAACTAAGCTCCTATGAGCTTTAAAGTCGCGGAAGCCAGTCTAGTGATAGTCATGATCAAGTGTGTTTTTAAAGTGGCCCATTATATCATTTTAAACGGTGGCTAATATTGTTTTCTTAATATTGTTTCATGAGTCTCTTAAAACAGTGTATGCAAGGTCAAAAAACACTTTATTTTTCCCCAAAAATGGAATTTGTTTTACTCCATTTCTAAATGATTGGTAAACGACTCGTGTGAAGCAGTTAAAAAAAATCAGTCTGTCTAAACCCCTCCCTCCCGTGAGCCCTCACTGCTGTGATTGGTCAGATGGCGCAGTCCTTTGTGATTGGTCTACCGCTACAGCGCGTGTCGCAAAACGAAACGCCCATCGACATAACTGAATGACAGCGCAGGGTACAGCGTCCTCTTGACATGATGTAATCCATGTGGAAATTGTACTGTTTGTGGGCGGGGCAAGTTGTTCGCGACGTAGAACGTGGGCGGACATTATGCAGATATGTTACTTAGTGACGTGGATTCGTAACAGAAAACTTTATATTTTTGTGAAGTTGTTACCCATATGAAGGAATGTGTTTGTAAAACTGAATGAATTGTGATGAATAGTTGCTGTTATGATGGATGCAAGCTTGTGATGTTGTTACCACTGCTATTTGCTTTGGTAAAGTTTTATTTCTAAAGGGATTATTAGTTATTTGTTCTGTTGGAAAGTTTTAGTTTTTTTCAACAGTGCGATTAAAAATCATAATCATGACTTTATGCTGAGGTCTGTCTCGGTAAAGTTTTATGATATACAGGTGCTAGTCATATAATTAGAATAGATTTAAAGAGTTGATTTATTTCACTAATTCCCGTCTAAAAGTGAAACTTGTATAATCTATACACGCAGACCGATGTCAAGTGTTTATTTCTTTTAATTTTGATGATTATAACTAATGAAAAACCTCAAATTCAGTATCTCAGAAGATTAGAATATTGTGAAAAGGTTCAGTATTGAAGATGCCTGGTGCCACACTCTAATCAGCTAATTAACTCTAAACACCTCCAAAGGCCTTTAAATGATCTCCCAGTCTAGTTCTGTAGACTACACAATCATGGGGAAGACTGCTGATTTAACAGTTGTCCAAAAGACGACCTTTGACACCTTGCACAAGGAGGGCAAGACACAAAAGGTCATTGCAGAAGAGGCTGGTGTGTCCAAGCACATTAATAGAGAGGTGAAGGGAAGAAAAAGATATGGTAGAAAAATCGAGGGACCAATATAGGGACAATTCACAAAGAGTGGGGGAGATTCACAAAGAGTGGACTACAGCTGGAGTCAGAGCTTCAAGAAGCACTACACACAGATGTGGGTTTCAGCTTCGCATTCCTTGTGTCAAGCCACTCCTGAACAACAGACAGCGTCAAAAGCGCCTCACTCGCTAAAGATAAATAGGACTGGACTGCTGCTGAATGATCCAAAGTTATGTTCTCTGATAAAAGTACATTTTGCATTTCCTTTGGAAATCAGGGTCCCAGAGTGTGGAGAAAGAAAGGAAAGTCACAGAATCCACGTTGCTTGAGCTCCAGTGTGAAGTTTCCAGTCAGTGATGGTTTGGGGTGCCATGTCATCTGCTGATGTTGATCCACTGTGTTTCCTAAGGTCAACACAGCTGTAAACCAGGACATTTTAGAGCACTCCATGCTTCCTGCTGCTGACCCTGTGCCAAAGCTACCAGTACCTGGTTTAAGGACCATGGTATCCCTGTTCTTAATTGGCCAGCAAACTCGCCTGACCTTAACCCCATAGTAAATCTCTGGGGTATTGCGAAGAGGAAGATGCGATATTCCAGACCCAACAATGCAGAAGAGCTGAAGGCCACTCTCAGAGCAACCTGTGCTCTCATAACCCCTGAGCATTGCTGCAGTAAATCAGACCAAAGGAGCCCAAACTAAGTATTGAGTGCTGTACATGCTCAAACTTTTTAGTTGGCCAAGTTCTTTGCATTGGTCTTAAGTAATATTCTAATTTTCTGAGACATTGAGATCAAGAAACACTTGGAATATATCAGTCTGTGTGGAATGAATGTGTACATTATACAAGTTTCACTTCTTGAATGGAATCAGTGAAATAAAGCAACTTTTTGAAGATATTCTAATTATATTACAAGTTTATAGCTTTATCGCATATTTACCTCATTTCCTCCTACAGCTTTAGTGAGGATGACAGCAGAGGAAACTGGAGGCGGCATACAAGCAACCGTCTGCAACCTGAGAGAGAGAAGTTAGTAAATAAAACACATTTAAACTTTGCATTTAAATCCCATTCATTTCCCACTGCATGTGTCCAGACAGGACTACTACTATAAATCATCTTGAGTCACATATTTCAGTGAATGGTTGTTCTGTAGTGAATCCTAATCTGAAATGTTATAAAAACATAAAAGTCTTTTCTGTCTGTGAAAGGCCGTGTGGAGGTTGCAGGTTGCACGACGTCTACCTTGCAGGAAAATAACCAAAAGTGCCAACACCGAAGACCTCTGAGATCCAGTTACACTCTGCACAAACCTCGCATTCAGTGGAGCGGTGAGCAGGTAGAGAGGGTGACTGTGTACGAGGAGGACTGAAAACACACACACTCACCCTCTGAGAAGCCATTCGTTGATCGCCGTCAAGGCCAGAACTTTGAGAAGCAGCCAAATGGCGATGGGGAAAAATACTAGCGTGAACGTCTGGACGAAGAAATGCAACTTCACATGCATCAACGCACTGGCCAGCTCCTGACAGAGCAAAATAGGAGCATGTGTTTTTATCATTTAAACATAAAATCAGAAAGACCAAACAGACACCGACATACCTCCGTTTTCAAAGACAAGCCACTGTTAAAGAAAATAACAGATACGGCAACATAGGTGATCGTGATCTCTGGCCGAAGAGGACCTGAAAGAGAACAGACTCTGGTGCTTAAGATGTTTGTTAAATGCGTGGCGATGTGGATAGATAAGCATGGTTTTCTCATTGGCGTATAATATAAATATTACAATTTATGAATGCGATATTGAACAATTATCATGTGCATCACAGTAGCCTTAATGTATTGTTTCGAAAAAGGGAGGGACAGTCAAACAACAGATAGATTTGGATATTTCTAAAACACAAAAAACAAAAACTGATATATTGATTGCTTACTATCCATCTATCAAACTTGAAGGCGGTTTAAACTACCAAACGAATCTTTATCAGGCAACATGTTCTCCCAAACAGGAAAAACAGCCTGTAAAACAAACTTTGTGCCAGAGCAGGATTATTCAGATCCGGGTGTGGAGATGTTGCAACGTGTCACAATGACAGCTACACTTGAAACAACTATAAACCTGTTGCCCACACAAACCCCAGCCACTAAACTCTGCAATATACTCCTCAGATCGACTCTGTCATGAACCCCTGTGTTTAGACACAGACATCCACTGCATTTGAGCCCAACTTCATCAATGCACGAACTGATCACTCCCTTTCCAGTCATATTCTTGGATGTGCTTCATACACATTATTTCCCTGTGTTGATCACGACAGAAAGGCTTTATGAGCGCATTGACCCATTTTAAAGTTATTATGAACATTATTAGCACTCACCTGCTTTCACTCCCACGGACGGCGCGAGCTTGGCGCAGGTGATGACGAGCACTATACCGATGATAAACCATTCTTTCCGCACGCGAGCGATCAGACCCATCGCCCATCAAACCGACGAGCGTCCAGCACCGACGAGCAGAGTCCGCCGAGCCGCTCTCTTCCGGACACATGCGCCTTACCGTAAGGACCGGAATCCGAGCGCACGCGCTTTAAGAACATGAATATTAAGCAGGTTCATGGCAAGCCCCGCCCCTTGCCTACAGGCTTGGCTCGCGGAAGATTGGTGTTTAAGCATTGGGTTATTCAACGCTAATAATTTATTAATAATCAAGTAGGATGCGTTTAGAATCATTACATTAGCAATGGTTTATGAATATTAAATACACCGTGATAACTTAGTCATATGGGACAAAACA
>JAUMHI010000022.1:3113018-3137276 GCA_032359435.1 Enteromius unitaeniatus
GGGGTCCATCCTTGGTAATTTTCCAGCAGACCCTTATACCTTTCTCCATCATGGCCCTTAGACCAGTCTTTTGAGGTCGCTTTTAATAGTGGAATAATTTGAATATAATTCCTTTATATTTCAGTTAATAAGATCTATAAAAATCTTCGTCACTTCCTGAGGGACCGTGCCGGAAGGCGAGGTCAGTCACCGAGCGCAGCTCCTGCATCAACGAGCCACCCTCGTCAAGCTCAAGTGCCTTGGCCTGATGGACCTGCAGGATGGCCATAGCATGAAGAGCTGAAGCAGCCTGCCCGCCCGCATTGTAGGCCGAACAGGAGGATATGGCGATTCCGCCAGATGGCGGTGCTCAACCTGGGGAATGCCCTCGTAACACTTGGTTGCACCGCCGCCGAGGGTGGTGAGGACGGAGGAGGAAGACAAGTGGGTTCGGGCTGAGAAAGGAGCCTGCCATGACTTCGTCACCTCCTCATGCACCTCGGGGAAGAAAGGCACTGGGGCCGGACGTGGTTGAGAGTCACGGCCTGACATGAGGAACCAATCATCCAGCCGAGAGTGCTCAGGGCTAGGAGGCTTTGACATCTCCCCTTCCACGCTTACGCTGAGGAGTTCTGCCGGCTGGCAAAAAAGGGCGAAGTGTGATACCACCACCATCATCGGGGTTCAGAACATCATGGGACTGTGCTAGAGGGAGGCTATCGTTTTTCTGGGAGACGTCCGGGCCTAAGTCGAAGCCAGCCCACCGTCCACAGACCCGCTACCCGGGCTACTAGAGTGCTGTCCGATGCCCGTGCCGTGAGAGCGCCCACTTGAGGGACCACGCAGCACGAGCGTCCGCCAGAGCCTGCTTCTTCTGAGTAGCGTCCAATGCCAGCTACCTGTAAGCGTATACCGATCCCTGAGAATCCTGTCTGACAGTCACGGCCAGGAGTTCCATTTCAGAGTCACAGTCAGGGAGAACCGTTCCAGTTCCCCAAAGATCCCACAGTCACAGCTAGGAGTGCCGTTGATGACACCTGAGGCAACGCTTTCTAGCGACAGCAAACAGATCAGTTAATTATCAAATACATGTTTTAATTATTTTTCCAAAAGAGGATGTTCTCAAAAATCCATACAGGGAGGTTTTGATTATATTATATATATTTTTATATTTGTTATATTTATTTGTTATAAACTTTACAGACCAACCAATTTACAAACCAGGCTCCCACACTTACACACCAGTGTATAATGACTGCTCCTCAGACTGAAACAAATGAAAACAGATGAAAGGAAAGATCAGCAGTCTCTTAACACTAACACATTTTGTGTGTATTGTTTGAAGTTCTGTTTTTTTTTTTTAAGACATCAGCAAAAACTTTATTTAGACTGGTAAGGGATTTCTCCAAATAGAGGAATAACACTGAAGTCACTAAGATGAACATGTAATAAGTGAATGTTTTGCAAATAACATAATTTTGAGAGCATCGCTGGACGAATTAATCATACACGGCGGGCAGCTCATCATCTTATCACTCCCTTGTTTTTAATTCGCACCAAATTAAATCCATTCCTCCGCACTATAAATATCCCCGCTTTTCTTTCTCCTACATCTCGCTTTTGTGCATCTCTCCACCACCCCTTCTCTGCCTTTTCATCAAGTCACGCCTTCATCCAGGGGGGCAGATGGAGATCGAGCCGAACGCCAAACTCTTGCCCATGCTAGGGTTCGAACCATTAGGGTTCGGAGTCCGCCGTTCTCCCAGCTCGCTTCCCGGACAGCACGCCAAATTTGCTATTTCATTTTATTAATTAATGAGGAAGCGGGAACTCTTGAATTGTTCTTGTACAGAGTTTTTTTGCAGCCAACAGTGGGCAGTAATGAAGTATGTGCAATCCGAATTATACATTAGTCTAAATTACATTTTGAAATGCACATAACCATATTAGAAATACATCTCTGTGTGCATACTGAAAAAATTGTATATTACATTTGGCTTTGAAAATAAAAAACTTTATTAAAAAAAAAAATGTAAGTCTGTTTATCTCAGGAGTTTTTAATAAATCCTAACAAAACATCTTTCCACTGGTAATATTTTCGTCAACATTCTCAGTCATAAAATATTTACCAAAAAGATTTTTGCCAAAAAAAAAAAGATTTTTGTTTACATAAAATGTCCTTATTATTTCAAATAAAATTGTGTTTGTAAATCAAATTCCATGCTAGAAAAGCTTGACAATGAAATGCTGAAAGTTTCACAGGCATTTTGTTAATATCAACATTACAAACAAGAAAAAATTAATGCCACTGAGATTACATAAAATTTGAAGGGGAATTGCATTTCAAATGCAAGGTTAAGGTTTCTTAACAAGATTCCTAATCCAGTAGATTTTAAAAGTATTATTAAGTGTAGAAAAGTCCAGGAAGTCGAGAACACCATTTTCATATTCAGTTTTCAGTTCATTAAGACTTTTTCCTTATTTGATGTATCATATTATTCCAAACAAAATGAATTTTTTTTTTGGATAATAGGATTAAAATTTGATGAACTTCTTTTTTGTTGATTCTTACTTATTATAATTCCTAGGTATTTAACCTATAAAGAGGTACACCATTTTTTTTTTATTCAGTTTGTGAAAAGCAAACAATTACAATCATTAACCATAACAATACAACAACTGTCCAGTCTTTTAATAAAGTACACCATTTGAACGGAAGTTCGTATTAAAATGACGAAGAAACATGCCGCCAACATTTCAAAAAGGACCCCAAAGAGGAGCCCTTTATACCTCCTGCTAAAAAATGTAAAAAAAAATTGTGTAAAGCTCGGCTACTAATCAAACCACGTATTTTCTTAATATAAATACAAATAAAACAGTCCAAAGGTTATCACAGAATTTATTAGATTGACATTATTATAACATATAAACTAAGTTACCTATTTACGCGACGCGGCACAGTCAGGACCTGAAAACATGGGATCGAAGAAGCATCGTAGGAGCCGATCGCGGTCCCGCTCTCCAGAAAAATCCCGTAGATATGTCCGCTCTCGCTCACCGGAGGACAGACGCGGTCGGAACCGCTCTCCCGTGAAAGGTTCTCGCAGACGAGGTCGGTCTGACAGCGGCGGCTCCAGGAGCAGCGACGGATCCGCGGGCCCGAGCCGACACCGAGGGAGAGAGTCTGGCCACTCCAGCGACTCCGACCGCGATCACAGAGACAGAAGAGCACGATCACACCGAAGATCAAAAGACAGAGACAGGTAATTAAAACCTAATAATTTTAGTATTTTTACTAGGAATTTTAGTTTCTATAGTAGGAGGGAGTCCTTGGGAAAGTTTAGAGAAAAACTGGGGGGTGGGAAGTGTGTAACGTTAGGCCTATGGATGAAATTTACGAATAATTAGATAAGTCAAAGTATTCATCATGAATAAAAAGTTATATTAAAGTAAGTAAATAGACAAACAATACGTCTAATAGTACAGTGCTATATCAACAAGAATAAAAATATCTAAAGCTTTTTTATATTAATAGATTTGCCCTAGTATTAGCACTTTTCTACTATCAATTTTATTTAGTTAGTGTTTTTGTTGTTCTTACTCTTTGTTTCACATAATTGGGAACTGTACAATGTTTTAATTTTAACTAGTTTTTTTGCACTATATTTGACAGACTTATTTACCATAACTATAATAATTAATAACTATAATATATTTTAAATACAATTGTACAATACAGTACTATAGTATGCAAAATAATTTAATAGGCAGCAACACTGTTTATTTATGAGGCAAATTTCATACACTGAGGTAATTCAAGTGCTTTTATAGATTTTTTTTTCTTTTAAAGGTTCATAAGAAGCAAAAATTGGGAGAAAACAAATTGTTGATGGCATGCTTCATTTTAATTTCACACCTATTATAATAGGAAACACTAACTAGTTCATTAGTAATATAGTAGTAATAACTTAAATAAAAATGTGTTCACATTTTTTTTCAAAGTGTAAATTGAGCCTTTATTTAAGAAACTAGATAGGTGCCTTTTAAATTCTAGGATGCATAAGGATGATTATATTTTGGAATCTGTCTCATCTAAAAAAATGTAAAAAAAATCTGCTGATTGTAAACAACTGTTTAAAATGTCTTTGCTGTTTAAGCTCTTCAGGTGATAATCACAGTAATCAGAAGAAACATAAGACCAAGCAGAAACACAAGGATGAAAAGAGCAGCAGGAGGAGGAGTAGAAGCTCTTCACGTTCAAGCTCAGAGTCCGGTGTGGAGAGAAATAGAGGCAGAGATGACAAGAGCAGTGAGAGAGAGCACAGGAGACGACAGAGCAGGAGCTCCAGCCTAGAGAGAAGGAGGGAGAAAGACCAAGAGGGGAAGAGAAGAATGAGCAGAGAGAGGGATCGAGACAGAGGAAGACGCTCTGAATCCAGATCCTCCAGTTCCTCAAGCTCCTCTGCCGACTCTGATCAGGGAGACAAGGCGACTCAGGGATCCTCCTCCAACAGAGAAGACAAGAATAAACAGAAAGAGATGATGAAGGCGCTGGAGACCCCAGAGGAGAAAAGAGCCAGACGTCTGGCCAAGAAAGAGGCCAAGGAGAGGAAGAAGAGGGAGAAGATGGGCTGGAGTGAAGAGTACATGGGCTACACCAATGCTGACAACCCGTTTGGAGATAACAACCTGTTAGGCACCTTCAAATGGCAGAAGGTGAGAGAGATGTTTTGGGGAGCAGAGTTTGAATGTGTTGATATTGCAGTGATTTTTGATGAGAAATTCTGGTTAGGACCACACTTACTGTGTGTGTTTGTGTGTGTTTCTCAGGCTCTGCATAAGAAGGGCATCGGGCACTTGTCAGAAAAAAACCTGAAGGAGAGAAATAAACACATCCAGGAGGAAAACCGCAGGGAGTTGCAAAAGGTGGAAAAATTGGGAATTTTTAAAGTGAATTTTGAAATTAAGTTAAGCATCACAACAGAAAGAGATAATATATACTTGAAGATAATGTGTAGTTGAAAAGCAATAAAATTGTAATCCTTTTTTTTCATGTATCAAGTATATTCTAAAATTTAAAACAATTATGTTTCAGTGTTCATAACTAGTTTCAAGTGTTAATAACTAGTGAAACATTTTTCAAATAATATTTATTTTACTTTTTGTGTCAGATGTTTTAGTTAACCGAATGTAATATTCAAAATAATTTCAATAGGTATTTTTATTTATTCTAATTTAAACGTAAAGCTGTGAAATTGAATTAGGAAATACTACAGAATTTAGAAAAATATTGAATTACTATTCTTAATTTTGAAATTAAGAAGTATTATATAATAAATTATTTGGTTAACGAGTGATACTACAAAAAAATATGTAATGTTTGTAATACTGTCATTAGTACAATACATACAGTGATGCTTATAAGGGCAGTAGTTCATGAACTTTATGATGAGAATATGAAGGAAAAGAAAAATGGTATGATTCAAACTTTCATGACATTCAGGTTCTCTGATCAAATGTTCTCTCGTAATAAATATTGCTGATTTTTGTACTATTTTAAAACGTTTTATGTCTAAATGCTGCAACCAGATTGGTAAATGAGCAGAAGACAAACTGAGGTGAAGTAAAGGTGTGAGCTCTGCATGTTCAGGTGAAGCAGCTGCGTCTGGAGCGAGAGCGAGAGAAGTCCATGCGCGAGCAGGAGCTGGAGATGCTGCAGAGAGAGAAAGAGGCCGAACATTTCAAAACATGGGCAGAACAGGAGGACAACTTTCACCTGCATCAGGCCAAACTGAGGTCACGCTCTTCAGATGTGTAGTGTTTTCATACATGCATGTGATATGACCGTTTGTAACGTGCTTCTATGATGTAATGCAGGTCTAAGATCCGTATCCGTGACGGCCGAGCAAAGCCCATCGACCTGCTGGCGAAATACATCAGCGCTGAAGACGATGATCTGTCGGTGGAGATGCATGAACCGTACACCTTCCTCAACGGACTCACTGTCACAGACATGGACGACCTGCTGGAGGACATCAAGGTGCGTGATGGGAGAGATGAAGAATCATTTTAACACTTGATTGGGCTGCCAGATTGGACATTTTTACACAAAACAGAACAAGTTAAATGATTTTGACCTGGTTGTGTGTTTCTGGCTGCAGGTGTACATGGAGCTGGAACAGGGCAAGAATGTGGATTTCTGGAGAGATATGACCACCATTACTGAAGATGAAATCAGCAAACTGCGTAAACTAGAGGCGTCAGGCAAAGGACCAGGTGATGTAATGACCTGCACTACTACGTTTACCACTTGCATAGTTTACAGTGATTTATTTTGTAGTAGTTATTATAAGTTATGCTACTAGTATTAAGTTTTTAAAGATTATGTATGGTGCTATACAAGCGTTTGGTCTTTTCAAAGAAACTTTCAGAATAGATGCATTAAATTGATGGTTGAGGATGTTACGCTCATGCCCAAGCCTTCAAACTCGTCATCAGAGAAGTCCCGTTGTTTTAGTGGAGAGGAGCATTTTGAGATTGGGATTGAAGATTTGGAGGGAAAACAAATTGATTTATTTTTTGTGGATTGACATGCACAGATGAATGTTTCACCACAAAAACGGTAATGTGAGCTAACAAAATAAATGTAGGGAATTTTGATTCAACATAGACTTTACAAATTATTTTTTGAGCAGCAAATTGGTATATTAAAATGATTTCTGAATGTTCATGTGACACTGCAGACTGAAGTAATGATGCTGAACATTTTACTTTGCATCACAGAAATAAATTATATTTTATCGTAATAATATCACAATATTACTGTCTTTGGTCAAATAAATGCAGCATTTATTATTATTTTTCATTATTATACAGCAGTTTATTTATTATTGTTAGATTTATGAAACAATGCATATACACTGCTCAAAAAAATAAAGGGAACACTTAGACAACACAATGTCACTCCAAGTCAATCACACTTCTGTGAAATCAAACTGCTCAATTAGGAAGCAACACTGATTGACAATCAATTTCACATGCTTTTGTGAATATTATAGGCAATTACTGTAGCAAGACACCCACAATAAAGGAGTGGTTCTGCAGGTCCCACAAGACTAAACAAGTTCTGCAAGACCACAAACCACTTCTCAGTTCCTATGCTTTCTGGCTGATGTTTTGGTCACTTTTGAATGCTGGCGGTGCTTTCATTCTAGTGGTAGCATGGGAGGGAGTCTACTACCCACACAAGTGGCTCAGGTAGTGCAGCTCATCCAGGATGATGCATCAATACGAGCTGTGCCAAGAAGGTTTACTGTGTCTGTCAGCGTAGTGTCCAGAGCATGGAGGCGCTACCAGGAGACAGGGCAGTTCATCAGGAGACGTGGAGGAGGCCGCAGGAGGGCAGCAACCCAGCAGCAGGACCGCTACCTCCGCCTTTGTGAGGAACGGGAGGAACACTGCCAGAGCCCTGCAAAATGACCTCCAGCAGGCCACAAATGTGCATGTGTCTGCTCAAACAGTCAAAAACAGACTCCATGGGGGTGGTTAAAGGGCCCGACGTCCAAAGGTGTGGGGGTTGTGCTTACAGCCCAACACCGTGCAGGTTTGGCATTTGCCAGAGAACACTAAGATTGGCATATTCACAACTGATAAAAGCAGGTTCACACTGAGCACATGTGACAGACGTGACCGAGTCTGGAGACTCCATGGAGAACGTTCTGCTGCCTGCAACATCCTCCAGCATGAACGGTTTGGCAGTAGGTCAGTAATAGTGTGGGGTGGCATTTCAGCTCCTCAAAGACGAAGGCATTGATGCTATGGACTGGCCCGCCCGTTCCCCAGACCTGAATCTAAATGAGCACATCTGTGACATTATGTCTCGCTCCATCTACCAATGCCACATTGCACCACAGACTGCCCAGGAGTTGGCGGATGCTTTAGTTCAGGTTTTGGAGGAGATCCCTTAGGAGACCATCCACCACCTCATCAGGAGCATGCCCAGGTGTTGTCGGGAGGTCATACAGGCACGTGGTGGCCACACACACTACTGAGCCTCATTTTGATTTGATTTAAGGACATTACATCAAAGTTGGATCAGCCTGTAGTGTTTTTCCACTTATGCATTATACTATTTAGTATATTTAAAGAAAGTCACAACCCCGCATTCATCTCTGTTTTTGTTTTTTTGTCAGGTGACCGTCGTGAGGGCATAAACACATCCGTCAGCACAGACGTGCAGAGCGTGTTTAAAGGGAAAACGTACAGTCAGCTTCAGGCTCTTTATATGAACATTGAGACCAAGATCCAGGCCGGAGGCTCCAACCTGGACATCGGTTACTGGGAGAGTCTCCTGCAGCAGGTGCGGGTCTACATGGCACGAGCCAGGTATGTATCAGACAACAGCTGTCACAGGGACTTTAGGGGGGTTCAGTGGTGTCTTACCTTTTGGGTCTTGTGTGTGAAGGCTGAGAGAGCGACATCAGGACGTCCTGCGGCAGAAGCTGTATAAACTCAAACAGGAACAGGGTGTGGAGAGTGAACCGCTTTTCCCCATCATCAAAGAAGAGCCGGAGAATGAGCGGCCAATGTGAGTAAAGAGTAATGATTTCACCTCCACCTGACCATTCACTTTTTTAGTGAATTTTTTAGTGAACATTTTTCATCGGGCACATGCCGAGGCTATACAGATATTTCACTAAGCAAACACCTGATGTGCATATGCAACACAGTGGCAAGTGGCAATACTGGATAAATAGTTATCAGAAAGTAAATCAGTCAGTGAATGTATTCAAATGATGAATGAATGGTTTGTTACAATCTAGCAAGTCCGCAATGGACGCTCAATCTCTTTATAATCTTTGGAAAGCTGTCACTACCATTTTTCAGTGTGAAACAGATTCAGTGAAATATAATTCAGATTCATATTTTTTATAGAACATATGTTTAAGCCTATGTTATCTTATATTTTTTTGTTATTTATATTCTGAAAATGATCATCTCAATTTTGTATATGTATTTAGGCCTGGAAATATCATGGAAATTTGAAAAGTGCATCTAATCAAACTCAAAATTTGACTTGGATTATGAAACTGCATAAATTATATAATATAACAACCTTATCACAAATCCAGAACTTAATTCAAATTACATTTGAAACATACCCAATGTGTGATTTTGTCCATTTTGTTTTGCAGTAGCCCTTCAGCGGCGGAGTCTGCTGATGAGGAGCCGAGCAGCTCTCAGCAAGGTGATGACAGAAACAGAAGAACCAATAGGCTGGATAGAGAAGAGGGGGACCGTTCTGGAAGGAGCAGTCCTGAGGAGAGAAAGCAAGGGGAGGAGGAGGAGGGAGAGAAAGATGAAGCACCAGAAGCAGTGTTAACAGAGGAGGATTTGATCCAGCAGAGTCAGGCGGAGTACGACTCCGGCCGCTACAGTCCCACCCTCCTGCAGCCCCCAGAGTTACCTCTGGACACACACATCATCAACGTGGAGGAGGACCTTCAGAGACTCCAGCTTGCCCGGAGACAGCTGCAGGTGACCGGTGCGTATCGCTCTGTTGCTACATACACCATTGTCAAAATAAACACACACCATGTGCTTCAGGATTTCAATAATAGACAATAATGTGCACTTTCACTGTTTGAAATTTTTATAGATAATGCATAAAACATTTTATTGCACCCTGTTCTCTTTCTACTCTATTTCCTACATTTTGTACCAAAAAAGGGCAAAACGTAATTTATTTAAACAATTTTCCTGTATATTGGTTGCAGAAAAGGCAAAAATTGAATGTAATATCAGTATTGGCCACAGGGAGGCAGTCATTTTTAATTTGGAATCTATTCAGCCGTTCTCCAGGACTGACAATTTAGCACTTTTAGCATAGCTTAGCATAGATCATTGAATCTGATTAGATCAGAAGCATTTCGATTCAAAATTATCAAAGAGTTGATTCTTCTATAGTTAAATTGTGTACTGAAAAGTTGCAATTTTCTAGCCTGATATTGCTAGGAACTATACTCTCATTAATCTCAGGCGTAAATATCATTGCATCTCCTGTGCCCATGTTACAGAAGCAAAGTTTCTTGATTATTATGCCAGAATGAGAGTATAGTTCCTATAACCCAGAGAACGGCTGAAAAGATTCCAAAACTGTAAAACTTATTAACTTTGCGGGAGTTGGAGAATTAGCCAATTTCCAAAAAAAGTGTAGTGTTTCTTTAATGCTTCCATTCTAATGCACCAATGGCTATAAAAGAATATGTTTAACTTGAGATATTTTAAAGTTTACATCTGAAGTTGTGCATTTAACTTGGAATATTGCAACACTGTCTTTTTGAACAGGTGATGCAAATGAAAGCGCTGAAGATGCGTTCGTGCGTCGCGCTAAAGAGGGCATGGGTGGCGACGAGGCCCAGTTCAGTGTTGAAATGCCTTTGACTGGGAAAATGTACCTTTGGGCCGACAAGTACCGTCCACGTAAGCCTCGCTTCTTCAACCGCGTCCACACCGGCTTCGAGTGGAACAAATACAACCAGACGCATTATGACTTCGACAACCCACCTCCCAAGATCGTCCAGGGATACAAGTTCAACATCTTCTACCCCGATCTCATCGACAAGCGCTCAACGCCGCAGTACTTCCTCGAGCCCTGTCCCGACAACAAAGACTTCGGAATTCTGCGTTTCCACGCCGGACCACCGTATGAAGACATCGCTTTTAAAATTGTGAACCGTGAATGGGAGTATTCCCATCGACATGGCTTCCGCTGCCAGTTCGCCAATGGGATCTTTCAGCTGTGGTTCCACTTTAAGCGATACCGATACAGGCGATGAAGTGGATGAGGTTGAGTTGTATTAGCAAAGTGCTGATTATTGGGAACACTTAATGTTTATCTTTAAATGCTGTAAAATTGATGTAAATCTAGAACAGCCTCGGTTTATTGATACCATTAGTGTCTTCCGTTAGCGGAAGAACAGGTTTCAACAGAACCTAAATACGTAATCTTGTTCTTGTTGAAAATCCTGTTTTGTACATTTTCTGATTTGCAGGCCCTTGGCTTTTTTTTTTTTTATGTGTTTGTTGGTTGAACTTGAAAATGATATTCTTGTACCATTTGTTTTTTTGAGATGACACATTAAAGATTTACTCATTTTAATAGTTTACTGTCATCATTTGTGCTCATTTTTAACATTAATTTGACACCTTGACATTTAGTTTGTTCATTGCCATTTACAAAGAGACATTCTACAGCATTTTAGGTGCATAGATGGTATTAAAGTTAAAATAAAAGCTCTGCAGTACATTCATATAAAAACAAAACACGCAACATAAGTTGCATTAAATCCTTGTGTCAGATGCAGTCTTTTGACACTTGTCTTGGCATCCTGAAGAAACAGGAAGTTCATTCTTGTTCAAGTGGAATTGCCTTTAAAGGTAACATGCTTGGTTTGAAGCAACAATGTGGCAGGTTTTAACAAGATGTGTAAGGCACATCTCAGTTTTGCCCCTAAAACAGGAACACAACTAATGCAAATGTCCAAAGAAAGCCCGCAAATAGTCTCTGCCTCAAATTTCAGAGCTCACAAAGTCCATTCCATCTGGAAATAAAATCATGCTTTCAGGTTTCCAGGTTCATAAAGTTATCACTGGTTTTAACAAGCAAGTCTGTATTTTCAGGCCGTTCACCGCAAACACAATAACTATAAATTGTAATAATAATTCTCATTCTAAGAGGAAAAGGAAGTCACATCACAGCTATAAGGAAAACACCAGAGAGGAATGATGTTGGAATAAAAGTATCGCCAATGACAATCAAGCTAAAATTAATGAGTGAACCTTTTAAGCTGCAGACAAAGTACTTGAACTGCCAAAATAAACAGAATATTATCACTTATTGCTGTGGACACTGTTTAGTTATACTGCTATATAGTTATCATTCTTTGTGTCAATATTACTAAAGGCCTATTACTGTGGTTTAATGTATTTCACAAAACGCATGAAAACATAATTAAATGTGGTAAGTACCTCATGTTAGTACACATTTAGACAGTCATTTCCTGTGTAAGCGAGCAGTTCTACATTGGCCTGTTCCTAATACCCACACCTGCGATCGTTGCATTGAATCAGTTGTTACTTTCATTATGACTATGTTCTTATTTCTGGATTTGGCCCACGTGTTCAAGTAGGTGTTAGGGTGACATAGCACTGTAAAACAGCACTTTAGACATTTTTATTTTCAAAGATTTATTTAAAATAAACTTTTAAAGCCAATAGCCAATTGTCGTTAGAATGAAGATGCTCCGCTTTACACAGAAACACTCAGGCTCCTAAAACTTGCACCATTTTAACGTATGAAACAGCATTTATGAGGACGTTCATGTTAGAATGTCAAAATATTGCCAAGCAGTTTTTAAGATTTCACTATTTCCCCATTCAGGTAGATAGGAGTTGCTTTTGAAATAGCTGCCCGATGATGTTGCAAATATGACCACCAAGTGACTTTCAAGTCTTTGAAAAGTATTTTGGTGATTCTTGGCCAAAATCAGCTGCAATGTAGACAGACCTTTTTTGCAATATGATGGTTGAACGATGGCATTTAGAAGGTACAGATTCATCAAGTGAGTCAAACATCAGTTTAGTCAAGAGTTAACAGCTGCAAAAGAGGAGCCAGACTCAGTGGGCTCGGTCTGCATATAAATGACGATTAGCCACATTAGCAAGTAAAAATATTAAATCTCAGATTCATCGACTATATATTTCAATGTGACCTGACCTGAGGAACCAACAGTGGTTGAAAGTCTGTCCGTTTCTCCAGAGCTGGAGTACCTCTGGTTGTTAACATGGTTGTTGTTGCTGTTTAAGTTCCCCATTGACGATGCAACTTTATATTCTGTAGGTTGGTTCTCACACAGATTTTGTTCGTCCCTGTTGTCCGTGTCCTTTACCCTCCTGTGGCAAAACGGCAAAGGAAAATGCCCTTTGTACAGGTTCCAAATTACTAGCATAGCTAGAATTAGTGACAACAACACCACCATGGCCACAAGTGTGTTTTCTTTTTCCTTTACGTTGTGTAGTAATGCTGTTGTCCCAGATGCTGACCACATTTTTAGATCATATGCTATGTGCTGGGTTTTGTAATTCCCCTCCACAAAACTGCAGGTGTAGCGGCCACTGGCGTCTGCAGAGGCATTGAAGATCATTAGGCTGTCGGAGAGGATCTGAAAGGTGTTTGAAGTTTTTACTGGATGTCCGTTCAGATGCCACTGAACCTGTGCCAGGTTGGAATAAGGCTGGCACCACAGCTTCACGGTATTGCCGTTGAAAAACGAAATGCTGATTGGCTTACTGTCATCTGCAACACAAAGTTCTAGATGTAACTTTTAGTGTTTCTACCAGAACATACAGTCTGAAGACTCTGGGATGTAATACAATTACCTTTTTGTGGACATTTGCTGGCATCACCAGAACTCAAACTCTGAATCACAAGGCTTTGGAAGAAATAATATTACAGCAATCAGCAATATGCCAATATCAGTATTCATAATGATGTGCACAAGCAATCACAAAAGGTTGAATTAAGAACTAATTTTTGCATTTCTTTTTGCACATTTTCCTGTAAAAATTCCCATTTGTTGAACAGTCATTAAAATAAAGTGTCAAATAATGCGTCAATGTGTTCATTTACTTCAAGTAAAATATAATTTCTCCTGAATTTGAGGATATTATTATTATTATTATTATAATTATTATATTATATTATTTATTTATTTGTAAACATATTTATTTAGCTTTTTACCTGGTTCTGTGTGTGCCGTTTATGGTAGAGCATTGGCCAGCATTGAGGTCCCAGCCACAGTACGGATCCCTGGCTAGAACACAGTCCAGACAGGAGTGGTACCGCCCACATTCATTGATGGAAAGCTGAACTACGCCCACATCCGAACCCACGTACAGCTGTTGTTGGGATAACATCACATAGAACTTAACATAACATCTCTATAGACAATAACAGAAATGACAGAAATAACTCTTGTTTCAGCTGGACATAACATATTCCTGTAGAAGTGCACAGTGGAGATACACTACTGTTAAAAGTTATGTTTTTTTGATTCAGCAAAGATTAAATAAATTTAATGGTTTCCATTTATCAAAAAACAACCCTCAACAAAAAATTAATTCAATAATAATAAAAATAAAATGAAATATAAGCATTTCTATGATAATATTAAGCAGCACACCTGTTTTAAATATTAATGAGAAATGTTTCTAAATCCAGCTTTGATTTAATCACAAGAAGAAGAAAAAAACATTTTAAAATATATATTTAATATAATAATTGAATATAGTATAGAATATGCCCTAATAACCTAAAAACTGGTTCTTTGAATGGTAATGTATACAGAAAATTAATGTTAACTGCTATTTAAGCTTTGACTTAGAAAATCATTCCCCATAACTGGTGTACTATTTAAAATGTAGGAATGAAGTACGCTTTGCTGAAAAGAAACAGACACACACACAGCTCATGATGTTGCTAAGTGAGCAATAAAAATAAATAAATGCATCTGCTTATTACTTTGCTGTTGGAAAGTCGCAATATCTTCACTGGCTCTGAGGGCCCAAATAGCTGAATCTCTTCCATAATGATCATCTCGCCATCATAATTCACAGCTTTCAGCACTGAACCGCTTTCTGGTACATAACAGACAAAAGTTTCAGTTAAACACACTTGCACAGCTAAAATATTAATCACATCCAAAATATATATTTTTTTGTTTACATTATATATGTGTGTATATTTATAATGTATATAACTGCCCCAACTCCCCTCTTCTGCCCAACGGTCTCTCTGAACTCTAACACACACACATCCACTCTCACTCACTGTCCTGCATCCGTCACTTTGTGTATTATTGGTTTGCTAACTACCTCATAAGACCTGAAAAAGATTTTTTCATACTTACAAGCTCTATTTGCACTATTTGCAGTACTCTGTCTGGTTCGCACTCTCTGCCATATTGTATCGCTTTTTATATTATATGTATACTTTTATTTTATCTATTTAATTTTTTACTCACATTTTAAAATCCTTTGTATTTAATGTTTATCTGTTATCCACCTAGGGTCTGAGAGTAACGCAATTTAAATTCTCTGTATGTCCTGTACATGTGGCAGAATTGACAATCAAGCTGACTTTGACTTTGGAAAAAAAAGGTGTAAAGTTTTTAAGAGTTTACTGATTATAAAAAATACAGATTTGCATAAAGCCATCTTTACTTGTGCCAATGAACATGACATGATGGGTGATCTTGTTCAAGGCCGTCGCTGTGGCCACCACAATACTAGTGAAAGCAGCGCCTCTCTTCACCAGCAGGGGTTTCTTTCCAAGGGCGTTTACGGCCTGGTCCATCAGAGGCTTTTCTTTAATAAACTGCAAGGTTTTATCTGGCAGATCCAGAGATTTGTTGAAGCCCATTGCTCTGGCATGATTGTCAATGCACTATAATTGAAAAAAAAGGAAAGGTTAGTGACCTCTTGCAATCAGGGATGTTGAACAAGTGCTGAATAGGGTTACTGAACAGAAGACTCACTGCTCCGGGTCGGGGATCAGGGACATCACCTGAATACATCACCCACTTCACAAACGACGTCTCGACAGTAACAGGAGCCTTAAACTTGCTCTCTGAGAACACGGTCTTGATGTCTTTGATTTTGTATGCACATACAGCGGAGTACTGAGAGGAGTCTCTGTTGATCAGAAACAATGTTTCATAATGTACAA
This sequence comes from Enteromius unitaeniatus, assembly GCA_032359435.1. Taxonomy (NCBI): domain Eukaryota; kingdom Metazoa; phylum Chordata; class Actinopteri; order Cypriniformes; family Cyprinidae; genus Enteromius; species Enteromius unitaeniatus. The sequence goes on from JAUMHI010000022.1 coordinate 3,128,785, forward strand.
CTGTTATGGAACGGAATTGAATTAACAACAAACAAAAAGATCTTAAACTTACAATTGCGGGGTAAAGACAGCATAAAACATGCAGGTGGTCCAGTCACCGGGGCACAAGTGGAAAACATCCTGGACCAGAAGAGGCAGGTTGTTGTTTGGAACGGGACAGTCAAGCCTTGCTTTTTGAAAAGAAGTCCATTTCCTCTGCAGGGTCCTCTGCCCACCCAAGTCTCCCTGAGAGAGATTGATGAAATATGGGGTACAGCCGAGAAATGTTGTAATGTTCCTCAGTACAGCTCATGCAGTAGGTCATATGACTCAAAGGAAGTTTACCTTACACACTCGAGCAACTCGAGAGACATCCGTCTTGGTGTATGAGTCATATTCCACTGCTGTCTCGCTGAAGAACATATAGATCTTGTCATCGTCCCCCTCTGGGTTTGATTCTCCCTCCCGTATGTGGGCCATGTGACTAAAATTTGGTTCTTAAATGACAAACAAAGCCACATTTCAGTTACTATCACCTCTTGGTCAGGTCTCACGCCATTTCACCCACACCTGCGGTTTCACTCTCTGTAAATGACTGTCATCTGCAGATACTTCAAAAAAGCTGTCTGTTACTCATATTGAAAGTATGTTATATTTTTATGTCAACCGGACCGCTGTTAAACACTGGCTTCCCACCAACCATTTGTTTGGTTAAATAGCATTAAGTTTCTAGGCTTGATTAGTTTGCTACAGTTAATCCCTGCTAGTAGATGGCATAAAAACACCATCATTTTAGGAGTTATACATTTGACTGATCAATAAAAAAAGAATTCAGAATCAATTTCTTTGCAAATAGCATATGATAAATTGCATGGAAACCCGTTAAAAAAAGCATTTAAGTGCTGAACACACTCCTCGGCTTACCTAAAAAATAGTTATTAAGTACACAAAAATGAATAAATACATAAAACTGCATAAAAATATACTTCAATATAACTTTCTTAAAACCCACATTGAAAAAAAAATCAGATAATATTTTCTGAAATTATGGTTTATTAAGGCCCGTTCACACCAAACGTTGAAGATATAGTTTCAAAAATAATTTTCAATATTAAAGAATAGCAGAGTCCACACCACAGCTATAATGATAAAGGCACCTTAAAGGCACTTCCAGATCAATTTGTTCCCAAGCTGATGAAAGATACAAACATTGACAGCCAATCAGAATCCATCCTGCTTTAACAAGCTCAAGGATTTAATGTGACAGATGAGCATGAGCTTAGAACAAACAGACAATATTGTTCAACACTGTGGTTGCTAAAATCTTTATATTTATTGTTATCTTCATAGTAATCACGCTTGGTGTGAACAGGCCTTAAGGGTATTACAATGAGTTTTCTAATGTTTTCTCTACTTCTAACTATAGTGGCGTTGGAGGTTTGGATAGACGTCACCCTTCTTGTATCTCACCATTGAGCCAGCTGCTTGAAAACTCTGTCCGTAAGAGTTCCTCTGAGTTGCGCGTTATAGCTGGCTCTAAACCTCGAAAGTTCATTGAAGTGGCAGAGTACAATACTCCATCTGCAAGAGAAAAAACAAGAGAGTGAGTACACAAGTACTTTAATTATAGTACTCAGCATCAGAAATGAAGAGGCAGTACGTACCAACCATCTCTGATGTGAATCGCTGAGAAGGATCATAGGGACATTTCCCCTTCCCATCTTCTTGTTTGTCCTCTAAAGTTAGCCTACCATCTGTATAGGACTAAGAGAATGACATGCAACAAACATATAAAGCACTACATACTGGACATTGTATTCCTGTGGTCACTAATACTTAATAAGACTCACCATATAGTCACAGGTTGGGATGAATGCTTTGGTTCCACAAACATACATTCTGTCATCGTTTCTTTTATGAAGAACTCTGATATAATTTTTGCAGTCATTCTAAAAAAAAAAGAAACAAACAATTAATCCAAGAGGAAATAATAATTGATGTGACATTATGTGAAAAAAACTAACCACAGTTCTGACCAAGCAGAACCAAACACTTCTTTTTTTGTGTGTGTATGTGTAAAATCTTAATTTTATTGTTATGTTTAACATTTAATTAGAATTCGATTGATAAGAATTTTATTTATAGAATTTTGATTTTACTTACAAGTTGAACTGTTATAATTATGAAGAGACACTGTGTTGCAAGTTGCATTGCTTAAAAATATCCTTAAACATCTAGTTACTTATAAATATTAAATGAATACAGATGACACGTTTTCTATTTATGTAAAAAAAAAAAAAAAAGATTGTCCAATGAAAAGACTGCCTTTCTTATTTTGAAAATATAATTTTAAAGATTTTCAACAATTCATATTTTGCAGCTTTAATATACTGCTTCCTGCCCACTCATGATAAATGAATACACTTATCAAAGTTATCAAAGCAAGACAAATGTCTTTAATAAAAACATTAAACGCTGGTGCCAGAAAATTCATTGTTTAAAAATATATTAATGAGCACAAAAGATGTGAAAACTCACTGCAGCATCTTTTCCCTTATTGGAACATTCTGCTTGTTCCTTATTTGTGACTTTCCAATTTACCTGTGAAAAATCAATACAATTTACCATCATTCAATTATACAAAAAAAGTCTGCAGAATAATATTTAATGGCTTAGCAAAAAAACATTTTTGCAAATTTGCATTTAAGACCTCACCATGGCCTTTTTGACTGTAATGTCATCAAGGTCAAGGGCAAAAATAGCCTCTCTGGCACCCAGGATGAGCATGTTGAGATCTTCCCTCAGAAGCATAGTGGTGTAGTTCCAAACACCCTCCTCACGAAACAAATGCCCCCCATTACCTAGCAACAAATTAAGGCCACAGTCAAGGGCAGGAGCTGCTAACGTTTGCCAAAAATGGAAAAGTCACACACAGGAACAGCTAAACATTTTTTGAAGAAAGAATTGTAGTCCATATCTTCTCTAAGAAATCAAAACACATTTAAACATAGACTAAATAAATCTGCAAAATTAAACTAATAAAAAGTGAATTAGATAAATTAATGCATTGCTACAACCATGGATATTGGCACACAATGGGAAAATATACTTAATTTGGACACTTGCATGGCAGTAATACCCTAATAGTCTTTAAAGCATCTTTATTTATGAATATGTCAGTACAAACACAAGGCACCATGGCATACAGTGGCTTTAACAAAAATTGTTTCCAGATTCCACCTTTTGATTTGGTATTTTGTATCTGATGGACATAATTCAAACATTTTAGTTGCTCAAATATTTCCAACTTTAGACCACTTTACATCAAAGTACAATTGTATTTTGTAATGACGTCCAAAATAAATGATCATAAATTCAACTTACTACTGGTTGGCACTGTTTTGCGAGGTAAGGCATCCGATGTCGATCCCAATCCACTACTCAGTGTTACTGGACTCCAGATGTAAAAGACACAGAGCACAGCCAGCAGAAACATCATTCCAGTAAAAAAAAAACAGTCAGTGATTTTGGTCTAAAGATGGTGCGAGTGCTAGATTCCTGTGTTGTCTGTCTGTCAGAGTTCCCTCATCCTTGCCTTCTCCCTTGCTTCAGTCCGGAACGCTTCCATACTGAGATATATGACTTTAGCAGCAAAGAACGCTCTTCAGCAAAGAACCCTGTGAGGCCATCTGAAAGAGAGAGAGTGTGTGTGAACAGGAAGGGGTGCTGGCAGCAGTATTTCTGTCACTGCTATAGTGATGCTAATGCTAATGATGAAAGCTTTTACTCTATGCCCTTGACAGAGACACACGATTCTGCTTTTCGAGTTACGAACGAGAACGAAGAACAAAACCCTACCACATCCTGTGACATGTCTGGCAAACCTCAAAAACTATTTTCACAAGCGGCGCATGAACAGATCTAAAAAAAAGAAACTGAAAAGCTCAACAGATAAATGAATTTCTCCTTCCCATCTTGTTAAAGACAACTGTCTACTTCCTTCCATTTGATTGTCCTCCATACAAAACAATTGTGGGCTCAGGTTTAGTACTTGCAACATGCAATACTCTAATGAGAGAGAGGAAATGGTAATGCACAACAAATTGTGGTTTTCCACTAGTCTGCTAAGTGCTACTAATTTTAACAGAATTAATGCATTGCAAGTAATGTACAACTGCATCGTCAATGCATGGCCTTTGGAAGCCTTGAGCATCTGGAAACACAAGTGCTCATTGATGCATTAATCATCTGTTTGCATATGACTACATTGTTAACTAGGAGCACGATTATAGCATGTCAAGAGAGATGCACTGTAGCACGAGCATAGATCTGATCAGATTTTATCTGATCAGAGTTTTTTTTTCTCTTTTTATACATAGTCAAAGATTGTTTAATTCCCTTAAATAAGTCATACTGTGTTTTATCTATTTGACCATTTGAAATATAACAAGTGATTCGAATTCTGAGTAGCTTACTAGAAATACAATAAACGATAATAGTTGTATGCTAATAATATAATAGTTTATTCTGAAGAGTGCTGCAGGAAATAAAATCCAGAAACCAGATTTCTTTTTAACCTCTGATTCCATCATTTAACAGTCAATGTGTTTTTTATTAAATGACCGAAGTAGTGTACGTTTTTTTTCCCATGCCATTAAAATAAATCAGTAACAATCCTTTGTGATTTTATTTGAAGCTTTTGTGTGTCTTGAAAGAGGCAGCTGCTGACAAGTAGTTAAATGGTACTAGAGGTTGGTGGGACATTAAATATAATTATGTTGGTTGGTGGGACATTAAATATAATTATGTTGAACAGTTAAACTGCTTTTTAATTATACCATCTGCAATTAGACTTGGCTCAATAAAACAAAATGTTTATGAATTATAAAATGTAGCTGGTCACAGAACTTATTTTTTGCAATAAACTTGGAAAAAACACTCATGTTATTACAGTACAAATAAAGCATTTTTGGACAGTACATGATGGTAAGTACTGCACAGTGTTATTTACAGTGTTATTCCAATGTACACCTGATAAAGGGGAAAACAGATCAACTTCCACAGTATGCATTTCAGTACTGGTTTCAGGTCCTTGGAAAATTAATTTTAAATGCAGCAATGGCTGAAAAATGTGGTTTAGGCAACAACTCACCATGCAACCAAATTCTCAGTAAGTCTCTCAGTTCTGCTGTGCTCACATGAGTGGTTCCTCTTCAAACGCACACAAACACATGTAAACAGGCACACACACACCGTTCCAGCCTTCCAGTGCGAAACAAATCAAAAGTGCTCTAAGTCTCAAAGGCAGCAGAGCATGTTGAAAGTCGTGGCTCTGCAGTGAATGGAGCTCATGGTGTCTTCTGCTTTGTGTGAGAAAGCATTAAACTGCTCGAATCCTGCAGTGTGAAGTCAAAGACATTCTTCTACTGGAAAGAAAAGAGAGGAAAAAAAAACATTCTTCCACAAGCTCCTCAATCTCAAACAAGTCACTACAAGTGTCAGCAAGAGAGTGTGTTGTAGAAAGAGGAGGAGTGTAGGAGAGGCTGTATTGTGTTTTCTGATCTGTATTTCAAGAAAGCCAAGTTTGCAGCTGTAGTAAACAAAAGAGAAAACCGATGTTGATTTTCTGTGTTGCAACCTTTTAAAACAAACTTTGCATTCACATTCAAGAGGAGGGTGTTCTAACCTTAGTGTCTTAGTGTCTTCTGCTTTTACCCAAACTAGGTTTTATGTTAATCATGACATTAATTGTCACAATTTCTTTTTTTGTTTATTTTTTCAAATTCAAATTATCTGGACAATCTGGACGAACCTGTTCTGTAGCTACTGGCATTTTTTTCTTCTTTTTTTGAAACAAATGAATCAACATCATGGATCAATGTGAAATGAATCACATTGAGGTCAAATGAATCACTGCTAAAGTTTGTTTTTATTTTGCAAATCGAACCCAAGTTGATAGTAAACAATATAACTATGAATTATGTTTTTTCTTGCAATCATTTACAAATAAACAGCCTGAAACAACAATTATTGACATGAATTCAACCGCATTTCTTATTTCAAGGTTGGCTACCCACTGGGTTTAATATATAAGATAAATATAGGCCTAGACTTTGTTTTATAAAGCATTTGTCATCTGTCAATTTCAGTAACAGAACTGAACTGTTGAGGCAAAAGTTGAAGGTTACTAACGCCCCCTGGTGGTCTTTATAGGCTAAACCCGTTAAGTTAGCTAATATATTCTTTTGATAAACAATTTTTTTTTGCGAATATTGTTCTTCTTCTGGAATTACAGGGGATTGTAGTAGTTAAAGAAGACATTCACAAAAGAAAAATCGTATAATCATCAAGTCGAAAGGTTTACAATTTCACTCATCACAAAAGATCTCCGGGTTTAGTAGTGTTTTTAGTAGCAAGATGGCGGCATTGAGCTGTTCGCGTAAAGGGACGCGGACAACGGTTAACAAATAAAACTAAAACAGCGGGTGAATTCTACAAAACCTCCCCTTTATTTCCCATAATTATCACAGTTATAAATAACAAGAAATGATTTTGACATCACATGAAAACATATCTACAAAATCACAGTAGCATCACCATGCATGTTCAAAATAATGACAGTTCGTCTCAACCAATAAACCTAAACTCTTAAAAATCTGAGAAAAACTCACCTCAAGATTAAACTGTCCTTTATATTCAAATACCATTTTTACTAGAGTACAACCTGCTTCATAAACGTTTCTCCTGCAAACGTGTTCAAAAGCCTCATACAAATTTTAAAACATAACAGATCTACTGAGACACTAGAAAGCAGGGTCAAAAATTAACTTTTGCCACACCTCTTAGTTTATGGTCACAAATAAATCCTAACAACCATAAACTGCTTTATATTTATTGAGGGAACAATTATTTGATCCAGTCGTGACAGAAAAAAAACAGCTAAAATACAGTTGGCTCATTTTAGCCTTACAACCTATTTAACCTATTATACTGATTTTAGACGGTTTCTTTCAATCATGTCACTTTTAGCAGTGAGAATCAGTCTTACATTAAATTTAAATCATGTGTCAATTTCTCATTCCTAATAAAGTTAGCATTTTTATATGTAATCCTGTTGCTCTAACAGCAGAGCACTGCACTAACATGAGTTCAATATCTCAGAGAACTATTTGAATAAAATACAATCAAAGTCACTTTGGATAAAAGCATCTGCAGAATGTAAAATCTTTTGATTAACCCAATTTATATGCACAAATGGTGGTTGGCGTTAATTTTGGGCCCTACCTCGAACCATATCAGATTCCCATTCATCTGAGCACCACTTTTCACCAGTTCACAGTAATACAAGTCAAGTTTGATGTGCTTCTTTCTTGTGTAGAAAATGTCCTCTCGACTCATGGTTTGACAGTAGAAACCTGAGTGTTAAAGTCTGATTAACTAAATAGAGAGAGCAAGAGGTATAGAGAATCTTGCCATCTTGAATTTTTCCCATTTAAATTTCAATATCAACAGAAACAGCATCATTCTGTGACGGCATTATTATGAGGCAGGATAAGCTGGTGGACCTTGGCTCTCATGTTATTTATAAAGCCAAAAAAGTGGCATTGTTTAAGTCACACTGAGGGAAGAATGTCGATTACAGGGAGTTCTTGTCCGTTTAACAGGACATCAGTCTTTATTGGAAGGCACTGGAAGAATGAGACGACGAAGGGTGGGTAGAAACCAGGAGGAAATCACTCTTGACTTGTCCGTCTCTTCTCCAGCTTCTGTTTGAGCTCGTCTGTGAGGCCTGATGGGGAAAAAACAACAAAAAAACTTACTAGTCATATTTTCACCCTTATGTTCTGTTAATATTGATTTCACTTTTAGTATGCCTATGATCTGTAAGACACACTGCACATGTGAAAAAATTTAAAACCTTATGTTACCATTGAAAACCTTATGTAAGATTTGACAAATGCTTTTCAAAAGAATTGTCTTCTGCTTACCATTTCATTTATTTGATAAAAGTGCAAAAACAGTAATATTACAAAATTTTACATTTTGAAATAAAATGTTGAATGTTTTAAAATGTCATTTATTTCTGTGATGAAAAGATGATTTTTCAGCATTATTAAAGCTTTAAAAGTGTGTGTGTTAATATGATGGCTCAAGAAACATTTTTTGTTATAAAATTTTGTAATGCCTAATATTTTTGTGGAAACTTATTTTTTAATGAACAGTTCAAAACAAATGTATTTATTTTAAATATAAACCTTTTGTGATATTATGAAATATCTATTATATACTACTGTAATACTATTCCTAAATCAATAGTGATGTACAATTAAACCTTACAATTAAAATCTGTACAAATATTTAAAATATACAGGTGGAATAATTATTGTCAATATTAATTATTATGTTATAGGCTTATTAATGAATGCAGATTTTCCTTTTACAGTTTTTCTCGATTGCTAAAACACTATAACCAAGCTTTTAAACTAAAATTTCAAAACCATAACGCTATTTTT
>JAUMHI010000022.1:3163425-3178158 GCA_032359435.1 Enteromius unitaeniatus
AGATATTTTCATCTGACACAGCTCAAACATGCAATTTAGTCTGGGACTAGCTTAAGCCTTGTCTGTGAAACTGGGGGTATATTTTGCAGAAACTGTCCTTCAGAATTGTCTAGTTACAACATCAACCAGCAGGAGCTACAGTAACTGAGCAATGCTAACTAACACTGATGTTGGCCAAATCAATGTAACAACTTTTCAGTTTACTTCTGGAACAACCTTCATGTCAGCCACACCCCTACATGATGCCTAAAAAGTTGCCTAGGTAGGCAACACATCAGGTTTTGGAGCTAAAAATACCACACACAAACAAAGATATGGGCAAAAATGATTAATGATACAAAGAGGTGTCTTGGTGTTAGACATGCCTCGTGCCTTCAATGAAATGAAATGCACAGGCGACTCCACATGAGCGTGAAGTGAAACAGAAGCTGTTTATTATTAACATTTGACATCTATTCGGGCACTTTATAAGGAACAGACTACTTACAAAAACCACAATACCTGTCTGTAAAGCAAAACAGACTAGCACGGTTTTAACGGGTGTTAGGAAACCATCTGTCCAAGAGTGAGTGTAAGCGAGGAATAAAACTGTTTAACAAAAGCTTTCATCTCCGACAATCAGTTCTACCTTCAGACAGAAACCAGATGAGAGTCGTGAGGGCTTCTCTTTCACAGACAACCCTCAATTACCAAAGACTCCTAAGACCACACACACACAACCTAATTCATCTTCAGCACATTTTCATTGAGTCAGTGGAGGAAGGAGTGTCCAGTGGCTTTAGCAGGAGAACCAGAACGATGCCACCATCTGCTCTTTTCTTTTCACACTCTTTTTCATCTGTCCTTTTCTTTTTTCGCTCAGCGTGATTGCTGTAATTGGGTAATTTATGAGAGCATGTCAAGCCTTCCTCCTGCAGTATATTACTGACACAAACACACATGAGACAGGGTGAACCACGGTCAAGCTTCGTACAACACATCTGAACAGACTTTTGATTATCGTATAAAGGAAATACTTTTTATTTTTTTAGTAGTTGAATATCAATGAGAATCCTGCTGAAGGTGTAGAAGGATCCCAGTCAGTTTGAAATCAAGAGGGAATGCTGAAGAAATCAATAGAATATGTCTGGAATACATTAACATTCAAAATATTTAGGGTTTGTACATTTTTATGCTCATCAGGGCCACATTGATTTGATTTTGAGTAAAAAAGTAAAATATTATTATCATTTAAAATAATTTGAAGATTGTTTAATAGTTTGTAGCATTGTTAGTCCAGTCTACAGTCACAGGATACATGCAGATATGATTTTAATATGCTAATAATTTTACTTATTTTGTATATTTGCATTTTTTTGTATTTCCACCAGTTTTATTATTTCTTGACGTTTTTAATTTCTGTTTTAGATGTTTAACTGCATCTTGCTGAATGATGAAACTATACAATAATGTGTAAACAGAAATACAAATTGAAATATAAATTTAGAAACTAAACAGAAAAATACTTTTAAGCAGTACTGTATGAAATATTAATCCTTTCAAACACTTAATTTTAACAATACAACTTAAACTAAACAGAATATACATTTGCACTCAAGGATTTTTTATTTGGATTTTTGGATTTTGGAGTTCACAATTTTGAATATTATTTGTGTAAAACTATTACTCAGGCAATCCAAGGACATGCCATCAAAAGCTATGGTCACTATAAGACACTAAAGTAACTAAGAATTTCATCATTAAAACCTAAAAATTGGAATCACTTTAATGACAACGATGGTGAGCGTTTTGCCTGGATTTGTTGGAGACATTTCTCAATTATCCCTTCTCCTTCTTTCAACAGGCCTCCAACAATACATGCATTACCACTTAAATGAGATGAAACAATGAATAATGTAATTAAGACATCCCTCAGGATGACGGAAATAAAAGAAACGGAAAAACTAATTGAAAGAACTTTAGATGCCTTCGGTGAAAAGTTTTGAAATTAATAGTGGCCTTTTGAGGGTTTGAATTCATAAGGCAGAAATGAATCTCAATGGCATTAGAGAGAGACAAGCAACTGTATTAGTCCATTAACACACCACACACACAATGTTTATCCACCGCACACATAAAACTAAGCACATTGTCAAACATATTACTTGAAAGAGGTCACATCGTACACGTTTTTATAAACAGTACATTGGTGCCTCAGACAAACATCACAATTACTACTGCTCATATTTGAGGTTAGGTATTTGAATAAATCACCAACCATAGGTAGTAAATTTCAAGGTTGTTTGTGCATTGTTTTTGCTACGGTCAATGCCTCAAACCTAAGCAACCAGATAGAGTAGTCCACCCAAAAATAAAAATGTATTCACCCTGAGGCCATCTAAGATTTAGATGAGTTTGTTTCTTCATCAGAACAGATTTGGAGATATTTAACATCACTTGCTGACCAATGGATCCTCTGGAGTAAATGGGTGCCGAGAGAATAAGTATTTGATCAAAAAAATATTATGTTTATATATTAAATATGTTTATATATAATCTAAGAATACGAATCTGTACATGTATAAATATGTAAATATTTGTACAATATATACTGTATGTGTGTGTATTTTTATTACATAATAAAGAAACACGGTACACATACATATTTTGTGTGAACCAAACATTTTAATTTTGGATACAATTAATTGCAATTAATTGTTTGACAGCAACATATGCATACAGTATATAGTTTTCTTTGCTTGTTTTTTTTCAGTAATCTTACTGACCGCAAACATTTGAACGGAACAACTACCTCTTTTTTTTCTACTTCAAAGCAGCCAGGAAATCTGTTTTCCATGTTATGACCCCTATAAGTTGAAAAGACGAAATCGTATTCAACAAAATGGTGTGTGTGTGTGTGTGTTTCCAGGCTGTTTATAAGGGGCACTAAAAGGACAAAAGGACTGGTGGGCACACAGAGTTTCTAAATGCTTCATAAAGAAACCATTCATTGTCTAGAGTCTTCAAAACTGCTCTCCCTCCCTCCCTCTATCTCTCTAATCTCCTTAAACCCCCCGTCCCTCTCTAGCATGAACCCCTTTGCCTGAAGGAAAGGTCAGAGGTCAGTCATAGGGTTTTGCAGGAGAAAACACGTCTCTAGTACAGAACGTGTCTGTAATTTGGTTTAAGGGGGTCGTGACCGAGCCACAGACACATTAGGTTTTGCGATAGCTCTAAATGAAACCTAATAGGCAGTGATACCACCTCAATTGTTTCTTATTAACGGAACACACACACACACCTCACAAACTCTCTCGCTTCCTTCCTCTCTCACACACTCAAGCAACAAGGCCTGAATAACACTGAAACGGTCCAAGTCTTTGTTGGCAGGCTGATGGCGCTAACAGCCATTAAAATTAAAGGCTTTAAACAGCGGTCAGAGACACAGCGGATGGAAATCCCTCACAGATGCACGTCCAAAGCAAATGACGTCCAAGACATTTACAGAAAAGAATCAGTGGAATGTCACTGAGGCCAAGCCTACCTACTGTCCGAAATGCTGAGAAACGTCTAACCCAAGTGCCTTGAGATTCAATGCATATGGTCAAAGTAACCTGAAAATTAACCACAATTAAATGTATTTATACTGTATGTGTCTACTCTATATATGTGATGTACTTGAAGGATGCATTATATCGATCAAAAGTGAAATATATATATTTAAAGTCTTACAACAGATTTCTGTTTCACAGAAATTATGTTCTTTTATATTTTCTATAGACTCACCAAAGAATAGTTGTATTAGTGTATTAATGATCCAAAAAACATTAGGTAGCACAACTCTTGAGCAGCAAAATCGGCAGATTAGAAGGATTTCTTAAGGATCATGTGACACTGAAGACTGAAGAGTAATGAAGCTCCATTCAGCATTGCCTCACAATTAAAATAGAAAACGGACACTTAAAATCGTAACAATATTTCACAATATTAATGTTTTCACCAATTTTTTTAAAAGATGAAAGCTTAAATGACCATAAATATGTTGTGTATATTAATTTAAGCAGCTTTACTCAATTCAATAATAAACTCAATTAGATGAAAATTTTAGACAGTAATGCCATGCTTCCTTTAGAGTGTTTACATCAAGCACCCTTTGTAGTGCACAGGGTTCTAAATCAGTCACTTTGAGTTTATATTTCAGTTAGGCTGCCTTAAAAAACAGCTTCCTATAGACATCATCTTTAGGCTAGAACCATATTTAATTTTGGACATGAAAACAAGGCTGTTAGGGATTCAAGTAGGTCTACAGTGCATTCAATGGATTATACCAAGTTGTTCAGTTGATGAAACGTCTACCTTAAAAAAAAGAAAGAAAGAAAAAAAAACTTTTGGCAGAGAAACACTTCAGCTGGTTTGAACTGGTTTAAGCTGGTCCTTAGTTGGTTCTTATCTGGTCATGGGCAGGTTTAAGCTGGTTTAACCAGCTCATGCCCAGCTAAAGATCATCTTAAACCAGCTCAAATCAGCAGCCATGCTTCAAAACATAGCTAACCAGCATTTGATGAAAGGAACTAAATAAAGCATGTACCATCATAAAGTCTATGCCTCACAGCCTTGTTTTTATTCAATCTGAGCTCTTCTGACTGCATGGAATCTGAAGAGCCTGTGACTATCATACACACCACATTAATTTTTTTTATGGAATGTGTCTTTCCAAATTTTCAAACTGGCTTTGACTTTAGGCAAGAAGTGTTGACTTATCCAGACAGTCATTCAAAGGAAATCAGGGGGGGAAAAAATCACGTACAATAGTCTATTCCAACTAAGGTCCATATGTTGGGAGTATGGCACCATTTTTCTCACTATACTATTTTCTATTACATCCTATAATACCCAAATATAGCCTAGAAGAGACATTTTAGAGGGTGCATAGATAAACATTGTGACCGCGCTGTCCAAACAGTTCAGATACATTAGCGTACCAATTCAAGATCACCAGAATAATCTGATGCACTGGAACACTTTATTTCCAAACTCAACTAAAACCAGGAACATATTTTTATCAGCACCCTGTTGTTAATTACAATGACCTACTTCTAGCTGCTTGCGTAGCAAAAGTCTGAAATCTTCCAAAACACGTCTCGCAGGTCAAAAAGTCGAACCTCAACATTTGTCAGACAAATCAAACAAACCATGGCGACTGGTACAGCGACACCCCGCTGTCCGCAAACAATCCACCGAAACTCGGACAGCGTTCAAACACAAACCAGGAGACCTCGATATTTTCCTATCTGGTCTCTTGAGGCTTGCTTTCAGGCCTCCATAAATACACACAGGATGTCATATCTCAGCCGGTGACCTCTTTACATGGTCTGTGGTGGGTGAAGTTTAACGCTGTGGAAACAACCGCAGCTCTGTGTTTAATGCAGAAGGACAGAAGAGAGAACCAGAGGGCCTCGTTCTCGTTATTTAAATGAAGGAATAATGCATGGAGTGAGATGACCTGGTGAGATATCGCAGATGAGGAGCAAAAAACGACAGACAAGAATACACAACACTGCTGCTCTACTCTGTTACATTACATTCTCTCTACCAGTATATATGAATCTATATATTTGAAGATGGTATTATTGCTGATAGCAGATGCGTATATGTTTCAACCAGCAGAGTATTAGAAATATTGAGGCCTCTCCGTCAACCATGAGATGCCTGTCATGCATGAATGAAATATTGCAGGAGAGATCTTATACCAGCCAATTTATCTCTCTTTTTTGTACTTTGATTTTGATTTGTCACTCCAGCTTCAACCATAATGTAATTGGTTTAACCTAACTAGTATAACATGTGAAATTAAACTATAATATGATTGAATTATAATGCTTTGTGTAATGTAAAAATGTTATAACATGATATTCTTGTATGTTTATAGTACAAACACACCTAGTAATACAATGGATTAATATTAACATATCAACTATGTAATGTTACAGAATCAGAACCTTCTATTCATCAAGAATCCTGAAATTATATCATGGTTTCCCCAACAATACAGTATGTAGCAATGCAACAGTTTTCAGCATTGTTGATAAGATACGTTTCTTAAACACAAAATCAGCACATAAAAATGATTTCTAAAGGATCATGTGACACTGAAGACTAGAGTAATGGCTGTAGACAAAAGAAAACACTCACTCTCACACACACAAATAGGCTATACATTAAAACCGAAAACTAGAACTATAAATTTGTTCACCTGAAACTCATTTTAAACCTCATCTTTTAAAAGTTCAGATAAAATAACTGAACATCTTTTGCACAGTAGCATTTTAATCTCATTTACACTTTTTAGGTGTAATAGCCCTCTAAATGTGTCCACGGATTCATAATGGGTGTTTAGTAGCAGATTTATTCTGTAATATATTTTCCAATATGAATCATCAGTGTTCAGAATTTTAAACTGTGTATACGGTGTGCTGATTGTGATGAGCACATTAGAATTCTCTCTAACACAGGTCTGTCACCTCCAGCTGGAGTCCAACGGGACTCTCTCAAATTAGAGTTGAATACGATGAGTCATACAGAGTGATACATTCATAAACACAGAAGGATGAATGGATGGACAGAGAAGAGAAAAGCATGAAGAACTGCTGCACATTTTTCAGAAAACACTTCACATAAAAGCACAAAAAAATTTGCAATGCTTTTATCATGTTTTTAATGGCACTTGCAAAAGCAAGACCATAACTACTGCTTTACTTTAGGTTAGTCATTTGAACAAACCCCCAGACTTAAGCATGATATTAAGATCCACGACCATCACTGTACCTTGGTACCTCCTCAGTAGCTTTAAGTGAAATAAATGTGTGCATGTGTACATCATTGATCATGTTTTCATACAGAAAGACGCTAATGAGGCACCTCATCAAATGAAGGGAAAAAGGCCTTCCTTCAGTTTTCCTGCCGAACGTGTGTCTCTCTCACACGTACGGACATGCAAATATTGTTTTCCTCTTTAGCATACTACAGCACAGCGTTTCACCTTTAGCTTCTGACTGCTGTTGGAATGCATTAAAACCACGTCAAGCTATAACCTTCACAGACACACATTAAGTAACAATTGTTGCCTGATTTATGGTCATACACATGCTAAATGCTTTCTGATTTGCGTCAGTCTTGATAAAGATCCCTGCAGACAGCTACTTTCTCACATCTGTTATGATTCATAACTCTTCCTCTGAATTTATACAGTGCATGCTCCTCTGTATTCAAGGGGACAAGTCCAAGTCTCTATACCGGATTTTTAGTGGCGCAGATATGATGTATGAAGTCATATTACAGCACTGCTCACAATCTAAATCACAGAGTCTTATGTAAGCTTCTTTAATATACTTTATGTAATATTGGACTCCCAAAGCACATCGTAATAACTAGCCTGTCATTTTATGTAGCGCATATGTGAGAAGAACACAATAAACCAGAAAATATTCACAGCATAGTGACAACTGCAAACTTCATGACAAACACATTGTGGATATTAATCATAACTGCAAATGCACAGACCAGCTGCATATACTATTTTTGTACTGTGCACATCTAAATAAATCTAGAAAAGTATGCTAGATAGAATGAAAGTCATTCAGAAATAATGTATATAGATAGATAGATAGATAGATAGATAGACATATAGATAGAAAGACTACATACTCCGTCCTCACACTGTGCTCTAATTAGACCCCAGACTCTCTTACATGACTTACTAAAACACATTGATTCAGCATTCTCATTAGAATGTTTATTGACTAATCTTTGAAGGTTAGCATTAGCATGTGCGCTACTCAGGGGTCCTCTGTGATTCTTAGCAGTCCGCGTTTAGCCTAGAAGGAAGCGCTAGGTTTTAATCTCTGCGGCGTTCAGCCTTTGATCTCAGCTAAATCTCTGCACTCCCACCCATCATACTAAGACGCACAATACAACTAATGGAATAGAGAATGAAAGAGTCAGGGATTGGGCCAGGAAATACAGTTTGTAGCTGCTTTAAAGACACTTGTAAGGCTTTAGCAATTTCCTGAGAGACACGTAGAGCTGAAACATCATTTTAATGGGTTTTTGGAGTCCTCTGTGGGATGGGATGTCATCCAGGGCTCCTTCCAGCATGCTAACATCAAGGTTGACCCGTGTTATTATAAATTTAGCTATGCAGTTGAACGCGCCACCATCTGAACGCTGTATGTCACTGCAATGCTGGTTTACAGCCCACTTGCCCAAGGTCTTGTGGAACAGAAAGTAAGGAAATGAATCATGGACATTTTGATGGAGTCAGCTGGTTTTTGAGGGCACGGAGGCACATGCTGATGAATAAAAGAGAGCAAGACACAGGATATCAATGCTACAGATTTAGAAGATACCTAAACTGCTTACATTGATCCAACACAGAAGCTGTTTATGTAAGAAAAAGCGGCCTATTTTAAGTCTGATCAATCTCAATGTTCCACAGCATTGCGCAAACAATGTCTACATCATGTAAATGTGCAGTGTTTTATTTCAGGAAACCAAAACACTGCTTAACAATTGTGTAACATCATCCGGATAATGTGGCATAGTACAGGAAATACAATAGTGAAGGACCAATTACAAAAATATGCATAGTAAACACAGTTTTCATCCAAATACCTTTGTTTTAACACATACAGTATTATCATCAAGTAAGACAGGATCTAATAACCACAATACTTTTCTATAGTATATTTTGAAGAGGAAAATACACAGACATTGTATTTACTGTGGCATTCTCCAGAGTACAAAATGAGTATACCATAGTGTCTGTAGGTAAATATGGTAATGATTGAATATCAAGTATAGCCATGATTTTCGGTAATTGAAATCATAAATTCGATTAAGAAATTATGTAATAAATGATGAAACGTGTTTAACTAACTGAAATAAGTTAAAGTACTAAAATTACTAAAAATAATAGTGTATGCACTATAATAATGCATGTTTATTAAATACACACACATACAGTATATGGTTTGAAAATATTTACATGTATATATATATATATATATATATATATATATATATACATATATTAATGCCAAAAATCTAAAAAACATAAAGTAAATGAAAATGTGAAATTAAGAGTTTCTGCACTAAATATGATTCAAATAATAATAAAAATAATACTACTAATAATAATTTAAATCACAAAAACATAAAACAAATGTACTAATTAAAAACGTGAGAATAAAAGGAAATTCAACACATTAATTTATAGTACACAAATAATACTTAAATAACACTGCTGACGTTGCTGCTGTACTGAGGTTTTTGCAAGGGAATGGTACACATCATTTTTCCATCATTGACCTTGACAGTTTGCACACAGATATGGAAATGACAATTTAAGAGAAAATAACAAATTTGAATCTGCTTGTGCAAAAATCCAAAGAACTCTCAACACCAGCCACAACAAGAAACCAACTATAACTGCAGCACACAGGGTTACACTGGGTTAAAAACTTCAATTTCCCACTCCAGCTGGAGGAGCTGCCAGCAGTGTGAGTGCAGTAATGTGCTCTGTTGTGGAGACCAGGATAATAAAGCTGTTTATGGGGCTGCTTTATGAGAGGGATGTTTTATAAGGGGTGGCAGAAGGCCCTGGGGACAGGAGCTGTTGCCGTTAGCCACCGCTGCTAACTAACTTTTATTAATACTGAACATCACAACAAAATGGCTATAATCATATTAGGTATTTAAGAGTCTAAATACAGCTGTCTTGATCTATAAATACTTCAAAACATATAAATCTGACATGACAAAAATTGGTTAACAGAATGCAGGTTGAAAAAATATATACTATTGCTATATTTTGATTAGTGCTGTCAAATTAATAATCATGATTAATCACATCCAAAATATTTTTTTTTTGTTTACATAATATATCTATATATGCATATTTGTTTTGTTTTTTCAGAAACAAAAGAAAAGTCAGAAACAGTAAAATCTTAACTTGGGATAGAGCATGAAAAAGAATTGTAAATATTTGCATAAAATATTAAGCATTTGCAGATGGATAACAAAATAGAATGCAGGTTTGTGCAAGTGTGTGTGTATTTCTGTAGCTTTTATTGCAGAAGCGGAGCAGCTGTGAAAATATACAGCTATATTTTGGGCGTTATGGCAACAAGGAACCACAATCTGCTATCACACACAAGACAAATTTTCAAAAGGTGGCCTGCATCATAAAGAGAGAGTGAAACATAAAGCTGCTCTATTCTACCCAAGAGGCAATCACAATGGATAAAGCAATCAGAAGGCAATTTTTGTCTAGACCTCTAATCTCTGCAAATAAAAATTAGCCAGTCAGAAAGATGGAAAGAGCTCGTTTTGACAAGCTTTCAATCAAATTCCTGTTCAGATTATTTCTCTTCAATGACAAGAGATTCAATCCTTCTCTTTCTCTCTCATTATTTTACTTGTTTAGCATCTCAAAAGGAAGCTGAAAAAAACATGATGGATTTGCAGACTGAATGAGAGTGAGAGAGATAGAAAAAGGTGGAAAAAGATAGCATATACATTATTATTTTATTTTATTATTTATGGCTTAATAGCACCTTTTCAGATAAATTGAAGTTCTATTTACCTGTAATCTGGAAAAATCTAAATTAAAAAGCATTTAAAAAAAAACAGTAGTATGCTACATTGTTGTCAAACGCCAGTTACTTTACATCAGTAATTTAGTGCATGTACATGAATTTATAGAAAAGAAAGTATGCTATTTTCATATATTAAATCTATTTGTATAGAATTTAAAATATAATAATATAAATATATAAGTACTTTCTTATATACTGTATGTGTGTGTATTTATATATAAATAATTAATAAACATTACAGATATAACATGTAAGCAAAAACTTTATTTTGGATTTGATTAATTACGATTAATTGTTTGACAGCACTACAAACTCTCTTTGGGAATGTCTAAGCTAAAATACTAAAACTAAAGTAAAACTAGACAAACTAAAGGGTAACACTTTAGATTAAAGAACACATATTCACTTTTAATCATTTTTCTGCATTCTGCATTAGATAACAATAGGTTAGTAAGATGTACACTAATAAGCAAGTTAATTGTGAAAGGTTTTTCCCAAGGCAAGAAAATATGGAAAACAATAACATACTACTGTCTAAAATGTTGCAAGCTATTTTCACATACTATTTTAAAATGGTATGTAGTATACAATAGGCAGTATATTAGTATTAGACTTATGTTGTGCATGTACAAATGTGCTATTCACAACCCTTAAGTTATGCTTCCTGCTTATTTTATCATACTGAAGCCAGAGTCTGCTTCTAAAGCCAAGACTCCGCATTAGTGCAGCAACATTTGCATTTATGACAGCTTAAAATCTGGAGCAGGCTGTAAATATGCACACACACATAAAACTCAAATGAATACGAGATATAATAAATAAAAAACGTGATCAGTCAAGATCACATTTAGACCCGCTGATGAAAGGCAATCTATCTTTGGCACGAACGCGCCATCACCATGGAGAACAAGCTTAAAGTTTTGCATTTATTCTCGTGCATTTGAACTTGTCTATACAGACTTCATGTGCACAGGAGTCTTCAGATCTGTTACACACACACAAACACAGGAGAATATGTTGTGGGCTGCCGGTCCCTATTTTAAAAGCTCCCTGTTGACATTTCCTATTTATGTGTCATCAGAAAATGTCGTTGTGAGTGTGATGTTTAAATAATGAGACGGGTTCAGATCTGTGACTTTGTTTAATAATTAATGATCGGAGGCTAATTACCAGAGCGCAAGCTGAGTGTGAGAGGAAGAGCAGGATGGAGTCTCATTGTATGTTCTCTAGATAAATGGCGTGTGCTGTTAGATGGTGGCAGAGACTTTAAATAAATACTCTTTAATAAACATTACACTGTGCGTGTGATAACAACTCAAATCACAAGCTGTACAAGAAAAACAGATTAAACTGTGATCTATCACATACTAATGCATTTCTCAAGCACCAGAAACATTTGCACAAGCATAAGTGTGCAACCTTAAAGTTTAGCTTTTCTACATTTTTTAAATAATAAAATACTTCCTCATACCCAAAACTGTAATTCAAACTTTAACCAAGTAAATTTTGTATGCTGTCTCCTGACATTTGCATAAAAGCATGTGAATAGAAATCTGCTTAATGGTAATTACTTTTTTCAACCTAAGACAGCAAATGACCGAAAATGCAAATGAAAGTCCCAAATGAATTTGATTTATAAACTAATTTGCCATAAAAAAGACTTTCTCCATCATTTACTGAATAACCAATTCTCAGACGCAAACTAAATCTGAATAAAAACCTTAGGGAACATCTGAAAGTGTCAATTATGACACAAATAGCATTTTTAAATCTAAAATGCTATGTTTACCCTTAAAATACTGAAACTACAAAAGAATTAATTAAATATTAAATATTTTAAATCAAATATTTTATTTTAAAAAATTAAATAATTTTATAAAAAATAGTTGTTTCAACTTAAAATAATTTGTTACTCAACTGACTAATATTTTAGTTGAATAAGCTGAACATTTTAAGCTTATTCAACTAAAATATTTCAGTTGTCACCTAAGTTAACATTAAGTAACTTAAAATTTCATGTTGACTAAACAAAAAAATTATAATTCAGTGGAGTAAAAAATATTTTAAGTTGAAACTACTAATTTTTATAGTGTTTTAAAGTGCAAAACAATTACAAATAACGCATTATTAATAATGATAAAATAACAAATTCTACACAAAAAATAATTAAACTGAAACTACAAAATTAATAAACAACTAGTTCACAGGCTAAACTAAACTGAAATAAAAAGTAATAGAAATAAATCATGTAAATAATGACAAAATCTAAACTACAATAACATTGTTAGATGTATCACCCCACCAAAATATCAAAGCAACTGGACAGCAACACCATAGTGAGAATGAATGATAATTAGTTCACAGACAAGAAAAGTTTCTTCAGGAAATTTAAAGTTTGACACATATTTAATATATCTGTCAGTTTTTGTCTGCTGTTAAAAAAAACACAATCTCTTACTGCCCCCTTTGGCATAAGTAATTATTTCCAATGAGTTTATTTTTTATTTTTTATAAAATGCTAGTTTCTTAAAAGTTTCTTTGTGGTTAATAATTGCTGCTGTAAGGAGGCCATTTCCCATAACCATATAGCAAACTTTAAACCTAGTTTTCCACTCAGACACCTAAATGTGATAAATGCAGAGGCTGGTGTCCCCCTCTTGTCCCAATGAAAGCCAGAGACCGTTAACTGACCGCGTGTCACTGCTTTAATGCAATAAGCAGAGGAAGAGAGAGAAAGAGCAGCAGATAGATTGGCCGTGTTGACTCTTTCTCTCTCTCTCTCTCTCTCTCTCTCTTTCTATCTAACACACACACACGTCTGTTCACTGTGGTCTAATGCCTGTTGATTTACGATCATGGCACAGGAAGACTGCAGTGTTGTTGTAATCCTCTCGGCTCAAAACTGCAAGGACTATCAGTGCAACTCAGCACAATATACACAGTCTGGGAACTTCACCAGATCATTCAGAAACAACGACAACAAAATCAACAGCTGTGTCAGTGTCCCTGCAACCATTAAAGACAGAGTTTCCCCGAAACGCCCGCTGATGACCACTGCGCGGGAAGTTGGTCTGAAAGAGGTCTCAAAGATATACAGATATTGCATCTTATTCTGACCTGTCACAGTAAATACCACTAAATATAACATCAAATACAACTCCGAGAACAAATATGAGTCATATTAATGGACAAATCTTTACTTATCTGAACAAATAATTTAATGTGATTCTGATTAGCCCATCTGACTTGTTTTCCAGTAAAAATTATCTAAAAATGTATTAAATAAGATACATTTACTCATGCAACCCTGCATGAGTCATTAAGGCTTGTCTATCTTAAAATTAAGTGCATTTTGGCACTTTTTTCCAACTTAGTTATGTTTGAAATATGCAGTAGGCTTGTAGATACATCACCAGAAAATAAGTTTAATTTATGCATATAAAATATGTGTTGTTGTTGTTGTTTTTTTTTTACATTTTTTTATTATTGTTTTGACATCTTTTAACATACAGGAAAACGAATATTTAAAACATAGTATATTTCAGAATGTACTATAGACTATACATGTACTACAGGTTATGTACAAGAAAGATCCATACATATGTCTTCAAAGTAGTACAACAGTCCTGAAGTCAGAAAGAGGAAATTAAAACAAAAACAAGGGATTGTAAAGAAAAGGGTGAATCTCCTCACTTCAAATCAGTAGACATTTGAGTTTCTCATAGTTTGAGCCCAAAGTCTAATGGTGTCTTCTCTTGCCCCATGAATACTTGCAGTAGACAATTTGAGATATACCACAATATACCAACATTTGTTATTAAGAGAATGCGGAGGTTTCCATTTTGTTGCTACTAATTTCTTAGCAACTGTTAAACCTGCTAAAAACACGTTTTTGAGTTTAAGTTGAATGTCAGATAAATAATTTAGAATAAAAACTGATAAGGACAAAGGAACTGAAACATTTAGTAGAGAACTTGAGAACGTGGATCACGCCTGCGTGACTTTATCTTATCAGTGCAAAAGAAACGTCTAGGTTACGAACGTAACCCACGTTCCCTGAAGGAGGGAACGGAGACGTTACATATGGGAACTCACCAGA
>JAUMHI010000022.1:3186454-3197088 GCA_032359435.1 Enteromius unitaeniatus
CCGTGTCCTGCCGCTCCTTTGCCTCGCTGAGAGCGCGAGCGCACACTACACTGCAGCGAACCTGCCGGGCGTGACAGGTATGATGCTATAAAATACTGCTAGTTTGGCTTCTTGAGTAAGCGTTTTTGTACATGTACCTCATAAAACAGCAAGATCGATGGATGTATAAGGAATAATGCCCAGGATGTGGGGATGTAGCATGTATAAAAGGCCTTTGTGTGGTTTTGTTGGTCCTAGATGATGTGTTTGCAAGATTTGAGAGCATTATTTGTTATAATATAGTTTACATTTTTGACAACGCAAGTGATCAAGCAGTTAAAATGTACTATATATCACTATGACTAGGGAGGCTGAGGATCCCTGGTCAGCGTTCTTGGCAGCCGCTGACAGAACTTCCAGAGAATCTACGGATGGATCTCTGGAGGTTGTGCAGCCACAGGCGGGACCCTAGGAGGTTCTATGGCATGAGCTGGCTCGGTTTGGGGTTCTGGGGCAAAAATGCAGACAGATGAGGCCTCTGGTAAGCAGTATGAGACCCACATACTCAAAAGGGCTTCTGCCATAACCGATAACACTGTGTAAAGAGGTGCAACCTCAGTGACGACTGTTGTATGAGTCTTAAAGACGCCCACTGACCTCATTGACCTCATTGGGGAATCAGCCAGGCAGGTCTCATACACCTGGAGAAGGCCCAGGTGTCCTCAAATGACATGTCCAAGATGCTCCTTGCTGGCAGTGTCTGGTGTGGCGGCCATATATTGTGGCTTGGAAGCGACGGCCATCTTGTGTAGTGGCACGGGATCGGTGGCCATCTTAGGGCAGTGGCTCAGGGTGCTCTGATGAGTAGTAATATTGTTTTGGCTGATCAGACAAATCATGACGTGCAGTGTGGACTTGACCTGGCGTATGGAAATCAAAACAGGGCTTGACTCAACTGGTGTGATTCTGTATTGATTTGAATTGTGTGGTCAGAAAGTAGGAGGGTTGTACTTAACTTTACAGGGTCTATGGTGACCTGGGATGACCCTGGATGAAGATGAGTGGAGAAGGGAGGAGATGATGGACCTGGCTCTAGGTAATCCGCTGTAGTTTGCTTTGTCTCAGAATGAGGAGCTTTGGCTAGTCCCGACTCCTCCATGACAGCTGCAAAAGGTGGAAGCTCCATGGCGGCTGCCATCTTGTGGTCGTGGCACAGACTTGTGGTCGTTAGCACTCTCCTCCGAGGAACGCACAGTAAATGAAAAACCAGACAGAATAAGAGCATGTTAAAAAAGTACTGGAGACTGCAGGAAAACCCCCCTTCAGCCAACCAGAATTTTATGGGGTCATTAAGTATGAATCGGAACACAGTTTTTACAAAATCTTGCGAAACATACTCCTCAATAGATAGCTGATTCTGTCTCAAGCTGATGAGCCGTTCAGCTGGATCCATACATAGCAACAATCTCATGGGGAAGCTGCTGGATCCTGTATTGGCGAAGTCTTCTGTGACGGTGGAAACTGAGGTGTGCGGATCCATTTGCAGCTTTTTATTAGACAGGCAAGGTCAGATACCGGCAAACAGGGCAATGGAGACAACCCAGAATTAAAGTAAAGGTACACAGGCAGATTTTGGGGCAGGCAGCAAACAATCACAGTACAGGGAGGGAGATCAGGGTCCGGGCAGGCAGCAAACCAGGAAACAGAAATACAGTCCACGGTAATAACAGGAAAAACAAACACAGGAAAGTAACACTCGGAAATGACAGCCAGTGCAAATCAAGACTTCACGGTGAATGGAATTTTGAGTCTGGCTTTAATTTGTGTGATCAGTCAGTTAGTGGGTGTGGAAATGAAGTGCAGGTGTAGCGTGTAATCAATCCCAGGAATGAGACATGATGGGCAATGGAGTTCAGAGCATGGAACTGCTCTGGCTGAAGTGCCCTCTGGTGAAGACAAAAGAACTCTGGAGTAACACATATACTATCCAATTGTCTATGGTTATTCTTGACTAGAAATCCTTTTATATCAGACTGAGACTGAGTCATGTTCAAAAATGTATTCAGGATCCTGCCTGTCATGCTGGATTCTGGTGCAGTTTTTAACATCATTACATTTGTTTCTCTTCTATCTATCTCGTCTCATCTGTTTATTTGGTTTGATTGGAAAGAATGGACCTGAAACCCACTCACAACAACAAAGAATTAGTCACAGAGCAATGCATTTAAATTCCAGAAACTATCAAGTGAATAAAATTGGGAATTAAATATTATATTCTTTGTGTCACTAAAAATCTAAAACAGACTAGATTTGTTTTTTTTTTTTAAAAGTCAGTCTAAATATTGAGATGCTAATGATGTATGCACATGCATAAAAAAAAAATTTCATTCAGCCCAAAAGGTTCCTGTCCTGGATATCAGTCCTGACGTTGCCCTGGCAACCAGCTGCTTCCACCAAATCCCTAAAGGTCTTCTTCTCCTCTGTGTACTCATTGAGAATGATAAGCCTGTCGCCAATGTCCAGCACCTGCTGCAAATGCAAAAAATGACAATGTTCACATCTGAAATGCTTTTTACAAAAGGACCAGATCCTATTTTAAGCATAAAACATTAAACATTAAGATCATAAAATGCATTAATAACACTTTACCTAATTTTATGTTACCAGGTCAAAAGGCCCAGCATTTTAAAAATCGCTTGCAATTTTTTGTTGAATTGTGTGTATGTATATATATATATATATATACACACAATTCAACGAAAAATTGTTCATTTACATTTAATTTGTTTATTTATTTTGTTAAATTTGTACAGTTTATAATGATGTTTTGGATCTCTGAAAACCCCCCGGCAAAATCTGCAATAAAAATATTTTTATTCAATTAGCAGGTTTTGCATTGTATTTCGGAAACTGATTGATCGTAAGCCCTATTTATCTGAATTAATGCACCACAGTTTTTGAGTGAACATGGCCAAAATTACCCACAAATACTTAAATAAAACATAAATAAATAAAACATACAATCAATCAGTTCCATAATAAAATACATAACCTGTCCTAATTGAAAAAAACTAATTGAATTCAGTATTTGGTAATAATATAGCATATTAATTTATAAACAAAAACACCAAAAAAGTGCAAAAAAAGTACAAATCAGTAAGTTTCAGTCAATTATATTAGAATTTTCTTAAACTAATGTAATTTTCTTAAACTAAACGAAAACTAAACGAAAATGTTCTAGCTTTAATATTCCTGTTCAGCATACTTTTGATTACAATAAAAAGGATTTTGGATCTGTAGGTAAAAACAAAATTGTTTATCGAAATGTACTCATGGATTGTAAGCTTGCCTATTAGCAGTTGTTATTTATGCTCTTAACTTGTATTTCATGAGAATTATTGCTTTAAATATTTAGATTAATACTGACAGATTAAACTGTGTAAATGAGTATTTCTGAATATATTAGGTATACATAAGTATATTAGGTAGGTATATATAAGTCTTTCCAGCAGAGGTCTTCAGAAACCAGTTATACAGCTTTCATTTGCTTATGGATTTGCCAACTTAATGCAAACACATGCCTAATAAAAAAGTGAATTGTGAAATGTATGAAAATTGATTAGTTCCAGACAGAAGAGTGTTTTCATTGTCTGATGATCTCTTCCAGGTCAGTGGCAGAGTTAACCAGTCCCCTCGGTCCTCTGCTCTCAATGCTTGAAGAAGACAGCAGGAAATCAGAAAGCAACAAACAAGAAGGGTAACTGAAAACAACACATTCTGTGCAGATCCCAGACCTAGAGTCCAAAAATAGACTCTATTTCTGTGAGAAAAAGTGTAATATGACAGTGTCAAATGGACAACCTTTGTAAGATGCTCTTCTCCTCATTAGAAATGTCCATTCCCTGCCCAGCCTGTGACTGTTTCATCTCAGACTCATCCAGATGGCCAAACAGGAGCAAAACATGAAAGCAGCTCATTAGCTTTCAGCGATACGACTTAATCAAACCCAGACCAAACTCAATCAACGTAAATGATCCACTACCAGAATAAAGAAACACACAACTCATTTAATCAAGATGTTTCAGAACTACCAATTAGAAACTCAAGAAATCAAACACTCCAAACACAAAGACACACATCACTTTGCAAATCAGATAATACTCTGCTCAAAGAAGAGCAAATTAAATCCAAAAGCTTGACAGATTACTAGAAAAAAAACTCCTGAGGGTATACTGTGCACAGGTCAAGCACTGTTTCTGTTCTGTTCAGTTCCCAACAAATATATGGGTGGGTTTTGATGTGAGAGGACAACAAGGAGATTGACTACTTGATTGGAGGATGCATTATTATGGATTATGGATTTAAATATAATATATAATATATTTTGACTAGATGCTACGGTTAAAAGCATTGATGAATTTGTTTATTACAAATCCACAGCATATCACTGCATGTTAATTGATGAACTGGAGTGGTGTGTGTTTACTTGTAGATTATTGCAATGTTTTTATCAGCTGTTTGGACTCTCATTCTGATGGCACAGATTCAGAGCAGAGGATCCACTAAAAATGCTGTTTTCCCCAAACTGTTTCCATTAAGAAACAAGCTCATCTATCTGATGATTTGAGGATGAGTACATTTTCATCATATTTTCAGTTTTAGGTGATATATCTTCAATCATTATTTGATCCACCTACAAAAGAAAAAAAGCTAAATATACCAACCTGGTCTCATAATAATACTATGTACCTTTTTGTAGGTGCACTTTTTGTGCAACACCATTTTTACGTGCCTTACTGCTGTGTCCACTGAGTGGTGCTAAAACACAGGTTAAGTATGTGAGCCATGGCATGTTTTTATTACATTCATACAGGTATGCATTGCAACAGTTCAGAATTTAAATATCCGTGGACTGTTGCTAAACATTAATGCTCTATCATGTTGGAAATATGCCCTGCACCGATTCCAACCATAAACCTACTCAATAGTGTTAACAAATGCAAAACTGATACATAAAAGGCATTTGTAGATGAAACCGTGGCATTTCAACTACCTTTTACACATATTTGAACAGTTTTGTCTAACGGTTTTTAAACCGGAGCTCACCTCTCTAGTACATCTCTGTGTGCTACCAAACAAACTATGAAAACCCATAGATATGAAGCTGTATATGTGTGATGCTAACATAACTAATATTAATATTGTTTGTAAGTCATAACGGGATATTCTTCAAGTAATTGTGCGAAAATTATGCTTTTTTAATTGAGACTCTCTACATTTTTCTGAAAAGGAATAAAAGATGTAGGAGTACTGCTTCTATAGTGTTCATTTCTTTTGAAAAGTATTATGTACTTGTTGGAATGTATTTTATGTCTCGCTTAAAAGTGCACAAAGATATATTTTGTCACAGACACACCAGGCTCTGCACCCACCCAATCACAGAAGCTTGGACCTTAACCGATTTCACAGCAGCATGAGGGAACATGACCCGTTTCAGGAACTCGTCGACAGTCTCCAAAGAGTTCTCCTCCCAGCCATCTCGCCGCCACCACCACTGTTATCACCTACCCCAGCACCGGATCCACATGTCAGCAACCCCATTCCTGCCATCATCAGTCCCATGGTCCGACCGGCGCCCTACTCCGGCGAGGCGGGAGAGTGCAAGGAGTTTTTGATGCAGTGCTCCATCGCATTCATAACCTACCCCTCTTTGTATCGTATGGAAGATTAAAAAATTGCTTAATCTCTCGTTTGTCAGGAGCTGATTTGCAGTGGACAGAAATTATCTGGTGTCAAGCAGGTCATGCTGTGACATCATTCGCAGCATTCACCCACCACTTCAAGGAGGTGTTCAGCCGAACTGACGATGAAACATCAGCGGGAGAACAGCTGTACCATCTCACCCAAGGTACCATGTCTATTCAAGATTATTCAAGAAATTTCGCACCTTAGCAGCGGCGAGCAGATGGAATGAGCAATCACTCCTATCCACTTACCTACAAGGATTGGAGCCCTACTTGCGTCTAATGCTGGCCGCTTATGATGATAGCACAGGATTGTAAAAGTTTATTCAACTCTCCATACGGTGTTCTTCCCACCTTCAATACTTTCGTGGCTGAACCCCGAGCACTGCAGCTTTCTCTCCCTGCCAGCCGGAGCACCACCGCACTCCAGAACCCGACTCTGAGACCATGCAAGTGGACAAGAAACGTTTGACCACCCTCGAACTGCAGCAGAGACTAAGAATGGGACTATGCTTGTATTGCGGGGAAACAAACACTACATCAAGGAGTGTTCTCGCTGTCCTCCACGACCTGTAGTGAGTGCCATTTTTCCCAAAATTTAAAAGATGTATCCCTTGACCGCCAATGTCATGCATACTGCCCGCAATATCTCCGTTACAGTGGCTGCCCTCCTCGACTCCAGTTCGGCCGGCAACTTCATTGCCGGGCACCTCTGCCGGTGACTCGGACACAAAACCGCACCCACCAAAGTAAAATACCATATTCAGTCTGTCACGGATCAACCACTCACCAGTCATAGTGTCCGCATGCAGGCCGGTCCCATAGAACTCCAAGTAGGGCAATGCCACATGGAGGAAAGCTATTTATTGGTTCTGGAGAGCTCGACATCAGATGTGGTCTTAGGACATCTGTGGCTGGTACGGCACAACCCCATCCCCTCTTGGTGGAAAGGGTAAATCCTAAAGTGGGGCCAGCGATATTCGCTGGACTGCTTTCCCGATCTCCCTCTGAAAAGTCCAGTTCCATTAAAGATCAACACTACGTCAATTGAAAGTCCTCTAGAAAAGCAGTCCATTAACATTCCAACATGCTATGCCCCTTTTAGGGATGTGTTTTGCCCCAAAAGAGCGGCCCGGTTACCGCCACACCGTCCATGGGACTGCGTCATCGATCTGCTTCCAGGTGAGCCAGTGCCCAAAGGAAGGATTTATCCCCTCTCACTCCCTTAAAGTAAGGCCATGGAGGAGTACATCAGGGAGGCGTTACAACAAAGATACATCCGCCCGTCCACTTCCCCTGCTGCTTCTAGCTTTTTCTTTGTGGCTAAGAAGGACTGAGGCTTAAGGCCTTGTATTGATTACTGGACACTTAACAAAGCTACGGTGCTGTTCAGATATGCCCATCCCCTCATCCCAACAGCCATGGAGAGGCTTTGAGTAGCCACTGTATTTACCAAGCTAGACCTCCACAGTGCGTGTAATCTAGTCAGGATTAGGAAAGGAGATGAGTGGAGGATGACCTTTATCATGCCCTCCGACAGTTCATCGCCTACCACATTGACAAGACTGGGATTCAGATGGATGAGTGGAAGGTGGATAATCACCATAAAAGACCTTCAAATACTCTTCGGATTGGCCAATTTCTACCGTTGTTTTATTGACAACTATAGCACAGTCTCCAGTCCACTCACCTCCTTACATTAGCATTCACCACAGCTCTGCTTCTCGTACACCCCAATCCTCCACTGCCATTCATCGTTGAGTTTGACACCTCCACCACGGGGGGGTGGGGGCCATCCTGTCCCAGCAGCAGAGGAATGGCAACACTGGCTGGATGGGGCCACATAGCCCTTCACGGTACTCACAGATAACAAAAATCTCCAGTATCTCCGTGAAGAAAAGAGGCTGAATCCAGGACAGGCCCGTTGGGCATTATTTTTCCCCCGTTCCGTTTCACTATTTTCTTCCATCCAGGCCCTAAGAATGTGCGTGCTGATGCTCTATTATAATTCTACTCCAAGGAAGAGGAAGCAGAAGCATCTGAACCCATTCTCCCCTCCAGTCGCCTCTGTGACCGCTCCCGATGCCCCGCTGGACTCTCCACGCCATCTCCATTTCGTACCCAGAGCGGAAAGGACTTTACTCATCCACTCCTCCCACACCTCACTGGGCCCTGGCCACCCTGGGGCCAACAGAACTCTCTCACTCCTACAAAATCTGTTTTGGTGGCGTGAGATGGCCCAGGATATACAGAGGTATGTGAGGGGGTGCCGGGAATGCGCAATGTCAAACGACCCATGACACCTTCCAGTTGGGAAACTCTTTCAACTTCCAGTACCCAAACGCCCCTGGTCACACCTAGGGGTTGACTTCATTATGGATCTGCCTCTTTCAGAAGGAAACACTTGCTTCCTGGTCATCATTGACCACTTCTCCACTTCTATATATTTTTCTATATATTTACTAGCATTCTCTCAAGTTCTGTCAACTAATTACCCCTCAGAGGTTTGCCCACGGCCTTTGACACAGCTGAATTTGACACACCTGGAGCCAGTTCCTGGGATGGGCAGAGTGTGCCCAGAATTCCTTCCGACAGGAATCCACTGGTCCCTGCCGTTGATTACTGGTTCCAGGAGAGTGAAAGAGTCTGGGACGAAGCAAACCATCATCTCCAACAGGCAGTGTGCAGGCAGAAGACCGCGGATGACCACAGAAGATCTGAGGCCCGCCATACCAGCTAGGTCAAAAGGTATGGTTATCAACCAGGGATATTTGCCTGCGCCTGCCCAGTAAGTAGCCAAGGTTTGTTGGCCTCTTCACGATTGTGGAGCAGAACAATCCCATCCCCTAACGTTTGCAACTACCACCTCAATATAAAATTCATTCCATGTTTCCCTGCTCAAAACCTTCTTTGACCCTGTTTCTATCCCCACAGAGCCTGGCCCAGCTGAGGAACCCCCTCCTCTATTGATCGTGGAACAGGGTACTATCTACAAGGTGCAGGAGATTTTGGAGTCCCGGCGTTGCCGTGGTACGTTGGAATATCTGGTTGACTGGGAAGGCTACGGACCCGAGGATAGATCTTGGGTCCCGAGAGATGATGTATTGAATCCTGGAGTTTCATACCACCCATCCGGATCGGCCTATGCTCAGAGGCAGAGGGAGACCACCACGACGTCGGCGGGTTCAGCACTGAAGGGGGCCCTGGAGGAGGGGGTAATGTCACAGACATGCCAGGCTCTGTACCAACCCAATCACAATGCTCACTATTCCCTGAATACTGATCACCGCCACCTGTCACCAATCACCACTACAATCAACCATGGGATAAAACCACACCAGCCCTCATCAGCTTCCAAGCTTGTTGATAACGAAGTGGACTAATCTCTTAGCATAGTTGGCTACTGTAAACTTACCGCTATACTCACCCTGTACTTTCCTCCTTGTGCTCCTTAGTCTCTGCGTTTGTCCCAGGCTCCCGGATCCCTCCAGTGCCTCTCCTTCGCTCCCTGTATCTGTGGTGTGTGACTTCACAAATTTTTTACCAGCAGTAAAACAATCTGTTTTAAATATAAAGTAGCTAACTTCAGCTGGGCAAAGCTACCAGTACAACTAATAGTTTGAGTAAATGTGTGGTTTTGGCACATTGCTGTTGCAGGAGCATCTGTTTCTGTTTTCTTGCCATTCTGCCTAGATTAGTATTAATGTCATTGTTCTTGTTCAGGCTGTGAGCTGGAGGTTTTACTCAAGTTGTGTTAGGTATCTGGATGATTCAGTAAAGCCATGACCACGATCATCACTATCCTGATTTATTTAAAGAAAATTATACTTTGCAAACAAAATATCTTTTGCTGTGCACAATTTTGTCTTCAGCACAGTCACAGCTTATTTTATTGGATATAAAAATTCTAAGAGGATCTTTACAGTAAATCTTTTTTAGGGGTGAGATAGAAGACATTCTGTTTCCTCACAAATGATGTTGCCACTCACAGAGCTTCTAGTTTCAGTTTGGTTTAACTAGTTTGTTTGTTAAACAGACTGTATGGCTAAAAGATTTAAAACGATAAAGCTCTCAGGAGACTAATTGCAATGTTGAAACTACTCAAGATTCCTGTGTAAAGGGAGTGTGGTGACAGAGTGGTTGTATTTTTAGTAGTTCTTAAGATGCAACCTGCGCATCCTTAACCAAGATGAATTCACTTTACTCGCAAGTTTATTTTTATGCTTTTGGATATGAAACTGACTTCCCTTATTAGGATGGACAATAAATGTACACATCAGCCCACTTCAGTACACTATTACTATAAATACTACATACATTACATTTTTTCAATATTTTTGAATTACAGAATACAGTTAAGAATGTGGAACACATTTGCCAGCAGAGGGCATGATACGGTATACTGTGCATTTGTTTGCTATGTGCATTATATATTTACTAGCATTCTCAATTTTTTCATCATTTCATCAACTGTTCGTCTACTTGCTTTCTTTTTATTTATAAAAAAAAAAAAACCTGCTACAAATACTGAATTAGACTAACCAAAGCTTGTCACATATTATTGCTCTTTTGTTGATTTTGTTTGCTTCTATTATCCTCATTTGAAAGTTGCTTTAGAAAAAAGCATCTGCTTAATAAATAAATAAATACAATATATATATATATATATATATATATATATACAGTTCCCTCCACTAATATTGGCACCCTTGGTAAATCTAAGCAAAGCTGGCTGTGGAAATAAATCTGCATTGTTTATCCTTTTGATATTTCATTCAAAAAATTCACAAAATTCTAACTTACCATTGAAGTAAAACAATTGAAAGTGGGGAGAAAAACTCATTGTGAAATAAATGTTTTTCTCCAATACATGTGGGCCACAATTATTGGCACCCAATTATTGCTTTGTTC
>JAUMHI010000022.1:3245293-3259800 GCA_032359435.1 Enteromius unitaeniatus
CTTCAGTTGTGTGTAATGAATCTAAAATATATGAAAGTCTAATGTTTATCAGTACATTACAGAAAATAATGAACTCTTATCGCAATATGCTAATGTTTTGAAAAGGACCTGTATAAGCTTCTCAGAACTGAAAAAGATGAAAAAAATCACAACTAAAAGCAAGACTTGTGTTCATACCTTAGGAATGTACTGGATAGCAGGTTATTTATTACGTTTTATCGATAACGTTTTTATTTTGATGAAATTGATTTGCTCTTAATGTGCATTTTTTTTTTACTTCATCTTGACTTTAAGTGAAATTATCCCATAAATGAAAATATGTGGTTCTTTAGAGAGTATAATACAGTTTCAGAAAGAGGAAGAGTGTTTAAACCTTTCAGAAAGAGGAAGGAAGAGTGTTTTAACCTGATATCACCCAGATCGGTTTTATTTCCTGCTATAGCTACGACTATATCCTCCGGCCCGTGTTCCTTCAGCTCCTTCACCCATTTCTTTAACATCTGAAAAGAGTCCTGCCAACATCACAAAACACACGGTGCTTCAAAATGTTCCATTTTCATTTAAAATATCAGCTTTGTCTCAGATGCTTCTGAAATTCCACACGAGCTCGAATGAAGCAGACACCAACAAATTGCAATACAATATAATAAAGTATATAAAGCTGTAAAATTAAGGCTTCCTTCTATAGACCGTGGATAGCAGCTCAGATCATTTGATCTTGAATGAATTAGAAGATGTCCATAAGACTCTAGATTGAAAAATCTGAGCATTTGAGCACGAAATCAATTTCATCTCATTGCTTCCTGAGAAACAACTGACATACAGGCAGGATCTCATTTCTTTCAAAACTACTTCCTTTGACAAAATGACACATTTTTGGTGCACTACACCTTAAACACAGTTAAACCTAAAAACGAACTGCACAAACATAAACTATAATACAACTTACAAGCTTCGTGATGTCGTAAACAACGACGGCCGCTGCAGAGCCCCTGTAATACATGGGAGCCAAGGAATGAAACTGCAGAAAAAGAAAACATTTTGTCAATGTTGGAAGCTTTTAAAGATGCTATTTTAATGGTTATATTTTAAATAAGGTAGATATCTCTTTTACTACTGCTCTTACATGGGGTAAGTGAGTTTTGCAGAGGAAAGCACAACTCACATGTGGTTTTTGAAGCATTATTTTAGTAAAGCATATAAGGATGACGTCAAGTTCAAAAGGAGACGCATATTTTCCGAGCGATCTGAACAGACAGTAATATTGGACATACACGTATCCACCACACCCGATGAGTCACACCTAGAGTGAACTCTTAACTCTGCGTGTGAGTGTGTTGGAAATGAAATGAGATTTCTTTAAATAACAACTGTGATGTCAAATGACACAGAGGTTTGATCTTGCATCCTTTAATCAAGATGTTCCACACATGATGTAAATGGCGTAGAATGACAGAAATGTGAAGTTATTGATTTGGGTTAGGAGTTAAGCACAGATACACTGACTGGAATCCAAACAGATAGAAGTGGATGCACGAATAAGCTCAAAGATATTGCTTAAGGAAGCAAAAGACTCGTCACATAAATTAAAATGAACGGAAGTAAAAGTTTGGTAACAGATTCATACACCTTAGCTCTAATTCCTAAATAAATATTCACTCACTCGCTCCTGCCCTGCGGTGTCCCAGATCAGAAACTTGTGAAGTTCATTTCCACAGGGGACGGTCTTAGTTAAAAAAGATGCCCTGAAAAACACATTATATTATCGTGATAAACATATGATTATTATGAATAATTTTAGTTCTGATTACCATATCACACACATATATTTATATATAAAACTGTGCAAACAGTCTTCATTCAAGGAGGAAATTGCATTACAGTGGCCATGACTAAAATAAATGTTTATGTGCAAATTGTGCAAAGCTAAACGTATTCTTTTGTCCAATTTTAGTGAATAACATAACCGAGAGAAACCAGCATGTGCTGATGTAAACAAAACTGAGAGGAAACAACTGAACTGACTCTGAATCAGCTGCTCAAAACCGTTGGTTTGACTCATGAAGGTATATTTAGACACATTCTTCCTCCTCTGCATGCGCTGACGGCTGTGATTTCTTCACCTCAGCTTGAGTAAATCACTACAACTACATCAAGTGATTAGTAAACGGATGCACCTACCCTATGGTTGGACTGATGTTGTGGTCAAAGTGATCTTGAACGAATCGACACACGATACTTGATTTCCCCACGCCTGTGTCCTGTGATTATGAGAACAGCAAAACACTGAAGAATCATGAAATATCAAATATATGACCGGTGAACACTGTCTTTTGCTGTTAACTTCAGACTATTATAGAACTAGATCGAATGATGCAGATATTAAGAATTCCTGATTTCATGTTTTCTTCTGCAATATGTAAATATGTCATTTCTGGAGTATGCATACTATACACTGCATGGAAAACATTTTCTTCCACAGCATACTGTGCAAAACACCCTTTCCCACAATGAACTTAACTAGACCTTCAATCATTAGTGTTTTAAACTTTTGTAAGCTGCAATTTAAGTGAACTGAATTGACTGCATCCTGTTTGTTATCATCACATTCGCCATCCCCTCAGAATGCATTTTAAATTCCTGTAAAAAGAACATTTGCATAAATGCAGAAAAGTATGTTAGTACGCTCTTCCGTTCAGAGCCATTGATTTCTGTTTCACGGTCTCTTCGTGTTTAAATAGTATGCACCACCCAGTATATACTGCGCTTGTGAAGTACGCAGTGCGCTAGAAGAGACGCGGCCAGGCTCCAGCCGGCGGTGACGTCATGGCCGCAAACATTCCTAAAGAATGAATTTATGCGAAAACACGTCCAGCTTTCGCGCCAGCTCCCTCATAAAATACACGATATTCGTATTAACAATTCACAACGGTTTACACCACTGAAAGAGGAACTTCGTAACAGCAAAACATCACTACGTGATGAATACGATAAAGGACAGAATCAGAAATAATCCAGTCCCCAATCCAGGAAATAGTTCCAGTCTGTTCCTGAAGCCGCAGGCGGAGGAATCTCAACACTCACCCCGAGCAGACACACTTTCAGCTCCCTGATAGCCATTGTAAAGTAGGTTACGGCAGCTGAAGCATTATATTAACAGCCTCCAGTCTTGTTCTGTCGACCATCACGGTCACAGAGGACTGTTTATCCGTGAAACACAAACTCTGACCATCTCCTGGTCTAACGGAAACCGACTAGAGAATTTCGACTGAGCTGTCACTCACGTCACGTGACGACATAAACCACGCCCCAAAGAGAGATCGTACAAATAATAGAACACTAATGCACATGACGTTAATAATAATTATAACAATAACACAATTGAGATTTAATTGATTTTATATGATTGTATTTGTATCTTAAAGTCTATTTATCTTTTACTGATGGTTTTAAATTACCGTTGGGTTACAGATGAACTTGATTCTATGGTTTGTTAGGATAGGACAATATTTGGCAAAGATACAACTTTGAAAATCTGTGACCTAAGGGTGCAAAGTAAATAAATAAAAATATTGAGAAAATCACAAAATAAAGCTATAAGCATGCATATTGCTAATCAAACAGTAAGTTTTTACATATTTACAGTAGGAAATTTACGTATAACCTAATATTCTTTGGCACAAAATAATAAAAATGTATTGTTGTCTATGACCCCTGTGCTACTTACGACTGCTTTCGTGCTCCAGGGTCACATTTTTACTTTATGAATTAATGCATATTATGGGGATTTAATATAATTGATAACAACAAAAAATAAAACTACCATGATATTTTGCTGTATTCATTATCATTACTGTCAATAGCATGCAAATTCATATGCAATGAAACAAGAAAATGAACGCTGTTTAAATCACAGTATGATGGTCTTTCAAGCTCTGAACTTCATATCCAGAGGTTTTCTCTGAGTAGCAGATCAAACAGGACCTGCAGAAAACCTTCACCTCTAAGCTTATCGTGTTAAAGTAGACCATGCACTTCTTACAGCAGTCTCTGAGATCCAGCATGATCCTTCATATTCCGTGATCCATTCAAAAATGTTCAACTTCAATTACTGTCCAACCCATCATTTTATTTTAGATGGCAGCATTCTGTTCACAATGATCATGAGCTACAAAAGCTTTGTTTATAATATGAAAAACTATCATTTCCAAAAGTAGATGAGCAGGTATGTATCTCTTTGAGATAAGTTCTAACAGCAAAATCAGGGGGGGAAAAAAAAAGCTCGTTTCCTTTTTTTTAACACACGCAATGTAATTGACAATCAGTCTGTCAATAACTTTGATTAGAATTATACAGTATTTCTGAAATGCAATTTGACAGCACAACAAGAAAGAAAAAGAAAAAGAGGGAGGAAATGCGTTATATCTGAAAGAGGAGAATAATATACAATAATCCAGTAGTACGCTAGCATTTCAACAAGCACTTTGAACAAAAATAATAATCACAAAATAAAACTGACAGTATATTGGTAGTATAAAAAAAAAAAAAAGGAAAGAATTGGTGACAATCTAGTGCAAGTTTCCAAAACGACTATCGATCAGTGTGTCAGAACATCTGTAACAACTGTGCCAAAACTTCAGGAGTGGCTAGGTGCATCTCTCAAAAAGAGTTCATATTTCACCACGCATCAAAAGAAAAATAAGATAATCTGCAAAAAGAAAAAGCTTTCTTTCAAATATAGGCATCATTTTATTTATGCAATATCTCTTTACTTCGATTCTGATCGCCTACACTTGACCCCTCAAACGTCATCACTGATCAAAACTTGTGCTTCACGAAACAACTCCACAACAAACGGCAATCAGCTCGTTCTCTTCCATAAGTGCAGATCTGCACCGTTTAGTGCAGTTACAGATTAGATGTTTATATATGATTATTAAATATTGAAATTTATAATAAACGTTCAAACCAATCTCCTTTGAATATCTTAATAGGTAAAAATACAATCTAGTTGTATGACAATGTCCCAGAGCATCTTCAAAGTACTTCTTCCATGCGGCTGCACACAGTCACCTATGGCACAGTGGTTTCAGAAAACACACAACTTCATTTTCACTCAGTTTGATTTTTGTTCTAGACCTGGACCCACAATTGGAGAGCTGGCAGCACGTTATGATTTGCATTGGCAACAGACATCAGGATGTTTCTCAATGTATTTAGTCACTTGGGATTTAATTATGAACAGAACTGCAACAGAACTGCAGAAATAAAATGCATTTCTTAATGATAACTAATAAAGTAAACCTGCTTGTCTGAAATGATTGTTTTTGCACTTAATGTGAGTAAAGATGATACGGATGTTCGGCGCATGTGGTTTGGAGCTTTCACACAGTATGTAATTCAGTGTTGTGCCATAACATCCTATTAGAGCTTGAAATGCTTGAATTATTTAGGTTAATCTTAAGAAACTGTCACATTTATATAAAAGCTTGTTTATGCCGTGCCATGGAATAAATAAAAAGGTAATTGCTCTCGAGTTCATCTATCAAAATGTTATTTTTTATGAGATAAACCAGTAACCGCAAGAAACAAAGCCTGAATTTTGAGGTAAGATAAGATGTCGCAACTACATTTTATTTTTTCTGTGGTGGAATAAAACTGAATTGTGAAATGCAAACTCAAAATCTACAACTGCAAGAAAAAAAAGAGGCTAAATTGAGAGATGAAAAGTTGCAATTAATTACACTTTATTTTTATTCCATGGAAACAGGCTTTCATATTTTAACCCAAAATCAAAAAGATAAATATGTTCAAAAAAAGAAGGTTTTTTTTTGCATCATGACATTATTATGACTATTAAGAACAATTTGCGCTTAAATACTGTGATGTTTTCATTTTAAATAAGCATAAATGCAGTACAACAAATAATACCAAGATATATAATTTATGATGCAACTAATATATCAATATTTTTCTGTATTACCACATTTCTGTGACGAAAATTAGTTTATTTGAAATAAGGTAATGGCAATTATGTAGGAAAGTGCTTAATAGTAATGTAAATGATGTAGAAATGCAAAAACAAAAATCCAAATTGGCCTTCCAAAAGTATAGTGTAATATATTTTTTCGTTTGATTTTGGAGTAAAAATTTACCTGGACAGATGAAGGTTCACTTTTTGGATTTTGGACAAAACCCTAATACTCTTAACGGTTTAAAAAAAAGAGAATTAGCCTGTCTGTTTAGACAGGGGTCAAAGGGCAGATCGAATCTGAACACTCATGAAGACCTGATTGTGCTGCTGCAATTTCACATACAAACTTAAACGTGTCAAAAGAATGCAATTTCGCTCCATTGTGATGATGACCAATCAGAAATGTTTCCTGTACTCGCCTCTCTTTAGACCTATTGACCTATAAATCACATCTCGCCTCGGTCCTCTGCTGTCCAGTTTTCTCTCAATTTAATGACCATCTCACTTCACCTTGCTGACCTTTGACCCAGATGTCACAGTTATGTGAAGAGCAAACACAAGCGCAGGTGTAGTGATGGTCGGATGGTCTAGAGGTTGGCCTCCCTCTTGTCTTTGCTGGGCGATGGCTTCATTGCATCTTTTCCAGGCTTCCCATTGGCTGGGGTGGCAGCGGCTGCGGCAGTGGGTTCCATGACGACCGCTGTGGCACGTTTGATTGGCTCCTCCACTCTAGATCGTTCCTCTGGGCTGGGCTGGGCAGGTGGGGCCTGTTCAGAAGTGGGGAGCTCCTGCTGAAGCTTG
Source organism: Enteromius unitaeniatus (assembly GCA_032359435.1). NCBI lineage: Eukaryota > Metazoa > Chordata > Actinopteri > Cypriniformes > Cyprinidae > Enteromius > Enteromius unitaeniatus. Next base: position 3,252,069 of record JAUMHI010000022.1, read on the forward strand.
TGACTCTGAAGGAGGCGGAGCTGAACACGCAGTTCCAATATGGCCTCCTGTTCCTCATGGATGGCCTGATTCAGATGAGTGTTTTTATTCTGCAGTGAAACAAAAAGACAAAGATGAGACTGATGCATAGAATTCAATGAGTAGTTTCGGCCAAATGCTAAGCAGCAAATAAAGGGTTAGTTTACCCTAACTTTTGCAACACTATGAGAAAACAAAAAGTAACAATTTACTCAACTATTCTTCTCCCCCAAGTTACGTCTTCCACCATTTTGAAGAGTGTAGCACACTGCATGCGGACACTTTCCCCAGAACGTAAACAATTACGTCAAATAAGTTCTCTCAAGAATTTTCATTTTTTCATTAACCCTTAATTTACGTAATTACAGATGCAAAGTGGCTCTGCATTTAAATCAACTTTCCTTTTCTTGTGTTATGTGTATCAGAACAAAAACAATATATTTCCTGAATAAGAAAAAAATTCATAAATAGAATGAATGAATTTGAATTTGTCCATTGAAATCTTCTTGAAAAATAGTAAAAAGAATCATTTTATATATATATATATATATATATAAATTTCTAATTTGAATAAAAATGCAAATGAATAATTAAAAAATATCTCCATTAATAAAAATGGTAACAAAATACAACAAAATTACTAAAACTTAAAACAAGATTAATACTAAAATTTAAATATAAATATTAAAACTAATTCAATATACTGAAAGTTTTTTTTGTGAGATACTTATTATTATTATTATTATTCTTTCTAAACTGATTCAGACTCAATGCAACAGAACATAAATAGGAAGGTTTGACTAAAGTAACTAAAGAGTACAGGACTCAGCAAATGGTGTATTACACTGTAACTTTGTACAAATCTTCACATCCTTCTTTTTCACCTCTAGCTCTTCATTCTGTTTCTGCAGGTCTTCTAGAATCATCTGCAGTTCCTCTTCATCTTCACTCTCACTCTCGCTGTCTGATGAATACTCCTCTGTTTCACTCCGGCCCTGCTGACGGCTATGTGTGTGTCATATTAAGCAGAAAATAAAAGGCAAAGAGTTAAAGAAAAGAAGCAGACTCTTAACTCTCAAATGTGTCAACTCTCACCTCTGTATATCTGCGATCTCTGCACGCAGTCTCTCAATTTCTTCTTTCTCTGTGGCGATTTGCCGGCGCAGCACCTGTTCCAGTGATATCAGCTCCTCCTGCTCTGTGAGAATCTCGTTCTCCTGAAGGGGGTGGCAGAGACACAAAGCGAACATCACACAAAAAAGAATCTTCAGCTGCATCCCGATTCACAAGCGGGTTATTCCAGCTGGAATCATCAAATTTTGGAAAAGTTCCCGACCTGACCTCCTCAGATTTGTCTCCAAAAAATCCACGTGATGGGTAATATGCCCAATAGATCAGATCTCTACTGTGCGACAATCAATCTGTAAAGTTATTTACAGATTAAAAAAATAAATAAATAAGAACATGCTAAAAAAAGGGAAAAAGTTTCATGTTCCCACCTGGTGCCATTCATGGGAAATTTTCCCATTTTTGGACCTTAATAACTCAACATCCATCAGACTCTATTGTCTGATATCGAAGGATGTGAAAGGTTTGACGCTTTTATATTGAAAATTGAGGTTTCTATGGACATCTGAAAACCCTTAAAGTAATAGTTTCAAAGAAAAGTAGAGGGCAAGAATTCAGGTGTAAATTCAGTAAAAATGCTGCGAGTTGTCATTCATGCAGTTCTGGACTAGGACTCTTAGCCCAGAAAATTTTATGGACCTGGCACAACTAGTTCTGGAGATATTTCAGCCTGAACATGGTCACTCAGACAGTGATGCCAAAACAGGGTAAAAAACAAACTTTTTTACAGATTTTTGTTTTTTTTAAAAAAAAAGTATGCACAGTAGAGATCTGAAATTTTCTATATGATCTATTGGGCATATTACCCATCACATAGATTTTATTCAGACAAATCTGAGGTGGTCAGGTGGGGACCATTTGATGATTCCAGCTGGAATGACCCAAGCTCAAGTACGCAGCAAAACTGTAGAGTAGAATTTGAACATTCTACATGACAGAAAAAAGACCAGTTTTACACGTTTGAAAAATGGCTCTGCTGAATACTATGCAAAGTACAGTGCTGGGCTTATTGACCAGCTGATTTGTTTATCTGTCAGGAAACCGTTTCAATGTGGAGCCAGCATCTGAAACACAACAAAAGTAGCAGCAGTGTCCGAGCAGGTGGCCTCACCTGTGCCAGGAGAAGATTAATGACTTCCTCCTCGTTCTCAGACATCTCCTCCTTTGATACATCCTCTTTAGACAGGCTGGCGATTTCCTGCGCGATTTTAGTCTCACACTCCTGCAGATTCAGAGGGACAGAGAACATGAGGAGGCTTCTAGAAGTGTGGCATGATAAACAACGGAGCATAAATTAAATTTGATTTAGCAATCATTTGTTTTTAGTGTCCAGCAATAAAACTTCGTTGTTTATCATTTATAACTATGCTAAATGACATAGCTACTGTATAATCCTGCCAAAAATAAATTAATATCAATATTATCAAAAGTGTTTAATTAAAAAGAAAAAAAATGTGATTGGTTCACTTTTTTTCTCTCTCTTCTTTCTGTTTATTTTTAAAATAAAATTTATTTTAATATTCATTTTCCTCTATTTTTATATAGAAATACAAATAGTAGTCGGCACCGATAGCCTTGAGGGCAGTGCGCCGACATTCAACACCATTGTGCTTCGGGGGTCGCAAGTTCAGAGTCCCAGCTCGCAGACCTTTCCCGATCCCTATCCCTATCTCTCTTCCACTTCACTTCCTGGCAGTTGTGATCTATCCTATCTAATAAAAGGCAAAAACACCAAAAATACATCTTAAAAAATTAAGTCTCAAAATGAATGTCAATTATTCCACATTTTATATTTTTCTTAATTTATACCCAATACCACTCTCTTTCTACTTGTATTTGAGTTCATAACATTTCTGACTAAATGTCAACATTAGGAAACGCAAATGTAATTTTTCACTTGTTGCATATGAAATATTCTTTCTCAGACAATCTCATCTTGCTGAGGTGCAGTAAAGCAGGGGTGAAAGCTCTTGCCTGTCTCTTGGCCTCACGGAGCTTGCGTTTCAGAGCGGTGACGATCCGCTGCACCTCCCAGAGTCTCTCCTCCTTGGACAGATCCTTCACTCCGGCCTGCAGATCTCTGTGCAGACGGTTCAAGAGGAACTCCTGCAGAAGACAAGTGCACACATGTAAAATCACTAGTGATGAACTGAAATGAACTTTTTACTGAAACCGAATTAGAAGCTTCCATTTACAGAAAGCGAAAAGAATTTTATTTAATATTGAAATACGCAACAATACATAATAAACATGTAAAACAAAAACTGGGTATACAAACATTTAAAAAGCATATAAAACTAGAATTTGGTCTCTGTTCCAATTTGTCGTATAAATATAAACATTATTAAAACCTTTTTTTCGTGACAGATTCATTTATAACAGATTTATTCAAACATAAATTTAATAAACTTCACTAACAGGTTAAGTTAAACGTATAAAATAATACATACATGTGCCACTGGAAAACCGCTAATTAAACGTTACTGTTTTGGTCAGTGATTTCGGTTCTCCAAAACCATTTCGGCTGAAACCAAAAAAAGCATTTGTTGCTCTTTCAGTGACAAATTTCACTTTAACTCAAAAGCAAGACCTGTCCTTGTATCTCGCCGTTTGACTTTTTGGAAAAAGACCAAGTTTTTACTAGAGTTCTACATTAAATATCAACCTTGCTATTTAGCACTCTGCAATCAAAAGTCAGATTTCAATATGACTTTTTGTGTTTCTATGAGAAACATCAGACATCTAGTTGATACATCTAAAAAACAAAATTGAAAACATTTTTCTCAAAGAGCAACCTCAGAGCCATAAAATACATATTTTTGTTATTCTGTAGTCATGTGCCAGCAGATATAGAATCACACACATCAGGACTGTTTTTGTTTTCCCTGACCCAGATCTATTTTTGTTTCCAGTCTGTCCTCACACATCTCCTGTTTTGAATATCACACACATTTCCTTGTTCTAGGGTCACATTTGCCTTTGACACAATAAAACAAATTATTTATGCAAAACATAAAACTTTTTCCATCACACAGCTTCCTCTTCCAGGTGAATCATACGATCCGAATATCAAAATGACAAACCTGTCAAGAAAATCATAACAGTCCTCACAAAATGCATTATCCATTCAGGTTTGTGACATTTACACACTTCTTTTGTTTTAAGTGTAGGGCCTATAGCTGTATTGTTTCAGCCCTGAGCCCCACCTGTCTGCGGATCTCCTCTTTAATGCTCTCCTGGGTCTCCGGTAGGGTCGGCATGGTGGCCATATTGGACCAACGCAGAGGATGGACGACCGGCTTTAAAACCACATCACCGAACATCTCACGAACATGAGTGAAAAACACGTACAGGACACGATTGCCGATCTACAAACCAGAAAGCAAAAAAATTGACTTTGTGTCATACAGGAATATACAGCCATGGTGAACCTTTAAAAGGCAGAACAACTGTTAATGGAAGGAAAATGTATTGTTATTGCCCGATCATAATCTCCTCTCTTCTCTGCATCATTTGCAGTCCTCTCTCAAATAAAAATAACCCCAAACAAAGATCTCATTAGCAGTATGAGGGCACCCCATCCTCCATGTGTCCTGAGAGACTATAAAGTAGGCCAACCTTCAGTCTGAGAGCAGAAATGCATCCAAAACCATCTACTGTAGCACCATCAGTGACGATAAGCAACATATATTAAACTATATTAAAAATCTTGTACAGAATTCAATCTTTACTATTTACTTCCATCCAGGGTGCAAAATTCACATACCTGAATATTTACAATATACTACACACTGGAAAAGGGCCAGTATTGTTCATGATATTTAAGATTATGAAAAAAATAATAGTATATTACATTTGTTGCTAATGTTAAAAAAAGAAAGCGTTAATTTTATTTCACGAATTCGCACTTCTTCATATATTTGGCGTGCTGTCTGGGGGGGCAAGCCGGGAGCTCGGCGGTGCAAAAGAAAAGGTGGAGAAGGGGAGGAAGGTGGGGTACGTAACTACATACTGAGAGGAGGGAGACTATGGTATTTAAGCCGAGGCGGATGAATGGAATTAGGATAATAATTAATACTGATGAGCGTTATCAGGTACCGCCTGTGCTGACACTCAGCGTGCTCTTCCCGAAACCATGTTAAAACATCCCTGAAAATACTTTACAGGGTAAAAATGTAATCAAATAAACCTACATATTTACAAAATATTGCAAATTGAAAACCCTCAATGATATTCATGATATTTGCTTGGCTATTCTGCTTGGCGAGAAGAATATGCTTGTGAATTGACATCAGAAGTATGAAACATAAAAAGCAAGTCTTGCTCATTTGTAAAATAATAAGTAGGTTTATCATATCAAGAACTAAAATGCTTTAAATGAGGAATTTTATAAAGAAATCTGATGATATTTCAATATTTCAATATAATATGAAATATGGTAATAACATTCAACATTTTTAAACACATTTATTAAAATGATTAATGATTCAGGATGATGAAGGAGAAGATTTGATTAATATAGTATGTTCATCTTTTTTTCTTTTTATACTTTCAGATTGATATGCGACTACAGCTGCTGACCAACCCAAAGCACATCAAGCGAACATCACTTATAGATCATAACCTCACCTGCACGGTGGGATTGAGCACAATAGAGATGTTCTGGATGTTCATCTTGGTGTCTGTCTCGCGGGCGATGACGTGGTCCATGTGAGTAAAGAGCCAGGCCAGAAGAAGTCTGCTCCCTGCTGGAACCTCCCCAAGAAGCCTCTGAAACTCCTGCAGTTTCTCCGCCTCGCTGGGCCGCCCACAGGCCTCCTCAAAACGTGGGGCCAGCTCTTTGCCCAGCAGGTTATCAGGCAGCTCTCGCAGGTACTGCTTCAACAGGCTCGCTACTGTGTGAGGATCGTACTCTTCCAGACACGGACACTCCTCGCGGTCATACGCGGCTTTCAGCTCATCGACCTTTGACTTCATACCTACAGGAAAAACATGAAGGCAAGAGTCAAAAGCTGCAAGAAACATTTGATTTTGACTTCTCCATGCAGACAAAAAAAAATCTGGAGAAGGGGATGTCTTTGTTGTGTATTCAAATATGCCTGAAGTTAAAGCAAACTAGAGATAAACCTACAAGAATGCATGCATTGGTTATTGAATTAACATCATAAAAAAGTTCATAAAATTTGTCCTAAGACAAGATTTAGGTTTACGTTTTAGGACAAGTTTGATGAAAGGTTTTGATCCACTTCTATTGTTTACTACTGTATAGTTTTAATATATATCAATATATATCAATATATATATATATACTTTCTGAACAGTTTTATTCAGGAAGGTTACATAAAATTGATCAAAACTGACAGTAAAAAACACGTAGAATGTAACAAAAGATATATATTTCAAAGTAATTTATATAATTTAGAATTATTTTTTTTTTTAAAGTTACAAATTAGTCATTTTAAAATATATTCCAATAGAAAAGAGTTACTTTAGACTGTAATAATATTTTGCAGTATCAGTGTATTATATTTTTGATCCAATAAGAGCATAAGAGGCTTCTTTCAAAACAAGAAGAAATTCATACAACCTCAAGCATTTCAACTGTACTATTGTTATTTTTCTTATTTTAAAAGAGAAGATAAAATTGTTAAGGTATTCATTAGTCACCTAGTCTAATGGTAACATTGCCTTCCCAAATTAGAGGGAAGGAAACAAGATTAATGGAATATTCTGGGTGATTTTTAGCTTGTTGATGATGTACTGTTGATAATTTGTCTTAAATCACTCACTTTTTATAGTGTATATTTAATATTATAAGCACATAGACTCTCTGCTTTAAATCATTTAGGTTAAAATATATCGGTACATTCCATATTGGTCACCATTCCTAATAATTAAAATAATAACTATCAATAAACTGAGGTCAGTGTTTTTGTGCAAGTTAAAATGATTCAGCGCTATTACTGAAAGCATCACAGAATATATCCTATATCCTAATACACAAACATGAGATTTCAGTTCAGAGGAAGGAGAATAGGGGCATACCGGACACACGATAGATGCCTTCACATTTCATGCCGTAGCTCTCGATGTAGTCCACACACTCTCTGAAGATAGCCGGGAGCTGTATCCCGTCGTACAGCGCCGTTCTCCTCACCGCTTCCGCTAAAGGCACTCCGAAGATCGGCCGGAAAGTTGTCGCCGTCTCCGCCACGACAGGCTCGGGCTCAGCGCTGGGCTTTTTCTTCTTCTTCTTCTCCTTCCACTGTTTCACGACGTCCGCTGCCGTCAGGTCTTTGGACTTCTTGTCCTTAGCCTTCTCCTCTTTAGGCCCCTTCTCCTTCACTTTGAAGTCCTTTTCCTTCTTCTTGGAGAAACTGGGTTTCTTGAAGACGTGGATGCCCTTGGAGCGCTTCATCTTAGATGGGCTCTCGGCTTCATCGGCAGAACTGTCCTCCTGGAACGCGGCGTATCCCTCGGCTAAAAGGAGAGGAGATACAGAAGAAGGGATGAAGAGAAGAGAAGAGAAGAGAAGAGAAGAGAAGAGAAGAGAAGAGAAGAGAAGAGAAGAGAAGAGAAGAGAAGA
>JAUMHI010000022.1:3267331-3281029 GCA_032359435.1 Enteromius unitaeniatus
TTTAAATGTAACATTGTAGAGCAGTAATTATAATACCGTGATACTGTGAAACCGTGATATTTTTATCCAAGGTTATCATACCGTCAGAATCTCATACCGGCCCATGCCTACTCACAACCACTTAAAGACACCCTAGAAACCACTGATAGCATCCTAGCAACACCTTAGAAACTACCCACAACACCCATTGCAATGGTTTAACAGCACATTAATAATCATTTACAGCATCCTAGCAACAACATAGAAACCACCCACAACATTCTTGCAATTACTTAGGAAACACCCTGGAAACCCCTCACAGTGTCCTAGCAACACCCTAGAAACCACTCTCAACAGTCCAGCATCTTAACGGAGAGTGATTGACTTTTTCCTTCATCAGAAAAAATAGCTTTTGTCTAATCATTTAATTGTCACAGTTATCCATGTAATAAGCACATGATTACTGTAGTAAAAGATTGTAATTTGTATTTAGTGATCAGTGCATGCTTTAGCGCTGTTCTCTTAAAGCTAAAGTTAACTTTATCATGCTTTTCTCTCCATCTGTCAAGTAAAAAGTGTGTTGATGTGGGTTAAACGGGGTAGTGCTTTCATTTAGCTGCAACACACACACACACACACACGCTCTGCTGCGGCTGCATTCACTGACGTTCTCTGTCATCGCTTTTAAAAACAAACAAAGATAAAAAGCCCTTGCGCTCACGCCGGTCCCATCTGACTGCTTTCTGAGCAAACAAAACACACCCGACATGATGAAGGTGTAAACTACCACTCCACCTGCGAGACGCTTCTGTTTGTAGGACAACTGCTTAGCATATTAGAAAAATATAACCCGGGGACAGAACAAAGTCTGTTTATCTGTTCAAGAAAAAAAGGGTTGGGGGGGGGGGATTTAGTAGCAAAGAGGGAAAAGGGTTTGTACGTTCAAGCTTTTGCAATCCTCCGTTTGAGTCCTGCTGAGAAATAAAGGGGCATATTTGTTTGGGCTCTCAGTTGTGTCAATGTTTAAGCCTATTTACAGCTTTTAATCGGCTTAGAGCTTCCCCCCTCATCTCTCAGAGAATATGAAAAAAACAACAAAGCATTTCTTGAAAATGTTTTGTGCATCTGCAGTGTTGCTCAAGTAACAATAAAAAAGAGTACTGCATCTACTTTCGAGGTTTAATTTAGTGTTTAACTGTGTGATTCTGTAGAGTGGATCATTCATTCAGCTCCATTCATCTCCAGATCTGTGAAATATATTGTTTTGCAGCCCATTCTTACAGGAGGAGCCTTGTTTCAGAAGATTTTGCAAAGCCTCTGATGTCTTTGAATTTTGCATGTGTTTTAATGCTTTGAGATAGAAAAAGTTTCAAGAGATAAATGCTGAAATATTTAGTGGTGTTTGCTGAGTCAAGCATTTCTGTTATTATTGCTCATACTTTACATGACTGTTTTGAACCATTGCCTCAGGTGGAGTATAAGTGTGGATCTTCACTGTAAACCATACAGCTGATTATAATCATGATGAATGTGTGCACAAAGAAAGAAAGCATGTAATATGTGGAATAATTATAATTTCATGTGAAAAATGCAATCAAATCATGTGAAAATACATACCTGTCTTATTCCGACTGGCATATAAATAGAATATATATATATATATATTTTTTTAGGCATTGTGACAATTAAATATGAATCCTTCAGGAGTCTCTCAGTGGTTCACAAGTAAAAACACATGAAGTTGTGTGAATTTGATCTCTAGATCCAGTGTAATTCTAAAGGGCACACATCCATTGTGAGCTATCAGCACCTGGTCCATTATCCTCCCGCAGGAAGCATTAGTTTCCAAGCAGGCAGTAACACAGACTCCTATGTTGAGTTCAGGACCCTGGACAGCTCATGGGAAAGTTGCCGTGGCTCCCGGAGCAGCAGATGTCTTTGGAGAGGTGAGGAGATGTCAGCCAGATGGCCGTGCAGATGTTTCCAGGTTGAGTTTTCACTGACCTTCACAAAGATGTCTCACAAATTCGACACAGAGGAATATTTTACTGCTGGGAGGTTGCTCGTTAGAGAGCTCAGGAGACTTGATTGGACTCTCAGCAGTATTTTATTTATTGGTGTTTATTCAAAAAATACATTTGTTGAGTGTAGCACTATAAAATGAATGTGATTAGAAGCTCAGATCATTTGGTGGGTGCTCATATTGATATCTTTGACTTTGGAGTCGTGACAAATGAAGTAATTTTGTCAAAAGTACTCTCCATTTATTTAGGCATAAAACTGTATGACTGTTCTTACTAACGCTGCATTTATTTAATCAAAAATACAGGCAAAAAAACAGTAAAATTGCTTAATATTTGAAAAATGTAAAAGAATTTTTCTTTTTGCATACATGTACAAATGTAATTTTACCTGTGGCCAAACCTTAATTATTAGCATCTTTACTCCAGTCGTCAGTGTCACATGACCCTTCAGAAATCAGTCTAACAAACTGATTTTCTGATTATTACAAATATTGAAAACAGTTATTTATATATATATATATATATATATATATATATATTTTTTTTAGGATTCTTTTTGAAACAGAAATCTTTTGTAACCTTATTAATGTCTCCACTGCTGCTTTTGATCAGTTGAAAGTGTCACTGTGTGAAGAATAGCTGTGCGGACATTTCTTCTTTTTGTTCCACAGGGTAGGAAAAACAAATCACACACTCATAGTTTGGAAAGATGTGATAAATAATGACAAAATGTTTATTTTCAGGTGAACTGTCCCTTTTAGTCTAAACCCACATCTTTTTTCAGAGACCCTTTCTGTCTAATACAGCGAGTCAGTCCCAAAGCCAGTCTTCATTACCTTACATAACTACAAAATACTTATAAAAAATAACAGGCAGAGATGGCTCAGAGGTTTAGTTCACCGTCGTCTCAGATCTCTCGCCTGAAAAGCACTTCTGTTGTAAGTATGTCACCGGAAAGCGGGAGCCACAATCCCGTACGGTATTGAAACAGGCCTGTGTGCTTCAAAAGCCACAGAGATGAAAGACAGAGGTGGAGAGAAGCTGATGAGAATACGCGGGGTGGAATCACTGGCTAATTAACTTTTTGCTGCAATGAATCCTTTGAACTGTCATTGATGTCTAGACGCTTATGTAACGACCTCTCCTCATCCTCTCACTACAGATACGGCACGACATTAGCGCAGAGCATTAACAAACCGCACAAACTGGGCCAGAACACCGCGCCGTGTGTGTTTCTCATGCATTGGTGTGCACACACTCGCGGGACGGTCCCTTGTTGGATGACGTTTGCGACGCCCTAGAATCTGTGAGCTGATGCGGTAAAATTAATGCATTTAAACAATTCAACTGTGAACGGCATCTCGAGGAATTATGGTTGTTTTTGGGTTTATATGTGAGCTGCCTTAATAAAAAAACATGACAAAGCCTGAAGAAAGCAAGCAAGATGGATTGTAGAATGAGGAAGAGTGACACTAGTACTGCTTTTATGCTTGTAACGGTGAGAATAGAAAAAGTGCTGGCCTTATAAAAATGTGAGAAATGTCCACTGAGTGGTGCTAAAAAACAGGTTCAATATGTGAACCCTGGCACTTGTTATGATGTTGCTATAGGTATGTATTGTGGCGGTTCAGAATTGAAATATCCGTGGACTGATGCTAAAAGATATATACAATGCTCTATCATGTTGAAATACAGTATGCCCTACACCTTAAAAAGGAATTATTATTATGGGATGCCAGTTCCAATTTTTTACATACTATGTAATATAAAAAGGTTGTTATGAAATAAATTGTGACATTTAAAGACAACTAAGTCATACACTTGTCGAAAAAGTCTATTTACATACTTAGAAATATTTGAGATAATGAAAAAAATAAAACATAAGACATTTATGAAAAGTTCAAATGAAAAAAGTAAAGTAGTATTTAAAAAAATACATTTTAGTAATAATTATGTAATTCCAAAAAATCTAAATGATGACATAGAATCATTATGACATAAAGACAAATTGATATACTAAATCATAATTATGTTGGAATGTAAAATATTTACAGACTAATTTTATGAGATTGTGAAGTTGATATTGTGAGACTGTGAGTTATAATTGTGACGTCAAAGTCATATAAGTAATATCTGAGAGATGAAAAATCTAAATAATGACATCAAGTCCATTAGGGTAGTCTAAAGTCAAAATTCCCACATTTTGAGTAATGTTTAAGAGAAATTATGATTTCAAAGTCATAATTATGACAGACAAATTGATACTGAAAAAGTAATATATCAGATAAAGTCACAAATATAATGATTATGACAAAAAAGTCATAAATCAATTTAAACCATAAATGATTAAGTTAAGTAGGGAAAACTGAAATTAAAAATTCATAATTATAACAACGTTGATACTATATTATAATTTCAGGATAAAATAAAGGACATAATTGGTTTTTCTGTCATAATTTAGACTTAACATCCCATAATTCTGATTTAGTATCTCCTAATTTCTAAAAAATTTATAAATTTGTAGCACCATTTGTAGTAAATGATGCAGTGCGTATTTCTGAAGAAGTAAAGAGGTGTTGGCATGTTGAATTTTCGTGAACAACTGAGCTGACAGTAAATGAAATGTTTCTAGACCTGACATCAGCTCCACACCGTGTTTAGTCTGTACATCTCTGTGCATCTGTGCTCACTTTCTCCAAATTATTTAATCAGCGCATGCCTCGCGGTTTCCTCTAAATATAGGTCAGTGCACAGAACACACACACACACACACGCACACGCTCGCACGGATCTGAAGTAGCTTATTACTCATACTTGGCGAGTGCAGCAACATGACAGCGCAGGTGATTTGTGTAAGCTCAGGAAAAATCGAGGCACTTTAGCTGCATTATTGATGAAAATGAGTCCCTGCTGGTGTGTTTCTGTGATAAAGCTACTGAATTAAAGGAAATGGATACATGAAAATACTCCACCGCCATAGTGAGAGCTTCCCAAGAAAAAAAGCAGGGAGTAGGGAAATGAAACGTAGGAGTAAAGGAAAGAGAGAGAAGTCCTCAGAGGTTTATCGACACCATTGCACATCGCAGATCGAGCGAAACTGTAATCCCCCACTGTAAAAGACTACAGCACTCTAATGTAAACACACATAACAGCTGCCCGCTTTCAATTAACACATCACGCTGCAGGGAAGGCTGCATGGGAAAATAGCTGAATTTCTCCTAAATGATAAATCCAGTGTTTTCTAATGGCCGAGCATTTCCTGGCTTTGTATTTCTCAGTTTCTCTTTGTGTCTTTGCTGGGCTGTTGTTAATTGGGTTCAGTGGCCTGACTGCAGGGCTGCACGACTCCAGCTTTATTTTCAGAGCGGCCAGATCATGTAAATGAGGCTAGAGTGTTTTCGTCCTATTAAAAAGCTGCTCTCACATTCAGACTCTTCTGACATGACAAAGGCTGTTTGGCAAACATTACTTGTTATTGTACTTTTCCTGGTTCTTCTTATCTTTCTGCACTTCATGTAATAAGATGATGTTGTGATCCTGGCAATTATTTTCATATTTCAGAATCATATTCAAATACTAAAATCAAGATTCAATCAAATCATACTTAAGGCATCATTTATTCATGACAATAAATGAATAATACATCTATAAATAAATACAATGATTATAGTACCATAATAAAATGATATTATACTACTGTATATGTAATACCATAATAAAATGATATTATACAAAATATGTAATACAAAAAAGTAATTATTTATTAAGTACAATAAGTTAAATATGTACATACTACTACTAAAAAATAAAATAAAATAAAATATATTTTTTGCATTTCAGTTAGTTAATGAGAATACAATGAAAATGTAAATAAATACAATAAATTGACACATATAGTCAAATAATATTATTATCAAGTCTAAGTGTAATACTAAGACATTGAAATCATAATTATGAAAAAGTTTAAGATGCATCATAATTATATGTATAAGTCAAACTTATCACATAAAAGATTTTCTAAATATATTATACTTAAATTATAGTATTTCACTATTTCAGAAAATTACACTTTTTTGTGTAAAATCTAACAGTAAGAATATATGTGAACAAAAAAGTTAATATATTTATAATGTTTATATTAAATTCAAATATGTGTGTATATTTTTTTCTGATTTCTGCTCTCCAAAAGCGATATATGCTGTATGTATAAACATAATAAGTCAGACATAGCTTATGAAAGCAGATGTGCATTGACTGCAGGACAGGGTATTTTGGTAATAGCTGAACCCATAGGAGCCTTGTGTGTCCCGCTTGCATCTCTTATCACCACGGCAACCCTGCTTTCCCAGCGTTAACGGCATCCCTGATGGGACAGTTGATTGCAGTGTGTGCACGTGGAGCAGAGGTTAACACAGCCCCCTACGGGACCACTGATTTTCAATTTGCTTTCCATTAGGGATCAACCACATCAGTCCAGAGAGACCGGAGAAACCCTCATTAGTGAGTCTCTCGACGGCGTTCCCTCATCCGCATTTCACTTTCACTCACTTTTCCTTCCATTTGCAAAGAGATGCTTATCAGGCACACGGACTGAGGGGTATTATCATAATTGCATACAAATTAACAGCGATAGACCAGTGGAATATTCAGCATGCAACAAACGTCCCGATGTTATGAGTTGTGGATGATTGCGGAACCGCCCACGTCCCAATTGGCCTGCCAATAAAACGTTGGCTTTGGTGAAGTCATTCGCATGCAACGGAAGTCAAAGATATTTTGCATCTGGAATGAAATCAGTGGTTGAGGATGAGTCGAGTGCTTTGGACAGATAGATGACATGTTGTTAGTTTATGCAAAAATAAAGATTTTATGAAGATTTACTTACCTTCAGGCCACGCAAAATGTAGATGAGTTTGTATCTTCATCAGATTGGGAGAAATTGCGTCACTTGCTCTTTGATGAATGCTCTGCAGTGAATGGGTGCCAAACAGTCCAAACAGCTGATAAAAACACTACAATAATCCACATCAGTCCAGTTCTTGTGAAGCCAAAAGATTGTAAGAATCCTAAACCTAGAATTGCAGCTTTTTAACTAAATTGTTGCTTCTGACCAAAATGAGTTCATAATCCATAGTGAAAAAGTCCCATTCTTCTTCCTCCTTATTCCTCTCTCCTTATTCGTTTGCACTTTTCACCAGAGAAAGCCGTATCATGGATAGAGGACTCATATTTTAGCCAGAAGGAAGGTGTGAAGTTGTCTTAAAGAGGGATTTGTTTCTATCAAACAGAGCTTTTTGCTTCACTTGATGTTAACTGATGAACTGGAGTGGTGTGGGTTATTGTGATGTTTTTATCAGCTTTTTGACCCTGATTCTGACAGCACCCATTCACCGCAGAGGACCTGTTGCTGAGCAAGCTAAATTTCTCCAAATCTGTCCTAGTGAAGAAACAAACTCATCTACATCTTGGATGTCCTGAGGGTGATGAAATTTTCAGCACATTTTCGTTTTTGGGTGAACTATCTCTTTAAACTCCATCAAGAAGCTTTTCCATGTAACCACATCTTTCATTTTGCCTTTAAGCCATGAGAATGAGTCGTGTGTGTGTCCTGCTGAGCGGAGCAATGGAGAATTTTTCATGGTCACAGAAAGCATTCATTTTATTTTGGATATAATTAGCCGACATTTGTTCTGCTTTGATGCTTGTCAAGTTCAGGGTAAGAAATGAGAGTCTCTACCGTGGGACAAGAGTTTGTGTGTGTTTAATTTGTTCCCCTTACTCGTTTAATATGTACACGCTCCTGCAATTCCCGTAACAATCCCAAAGGTCGAGGCCTTGCAAGCGCGTCCCGTGAAACAAACACGACCGACTGTTTACCGCCTTTCACACATCACTTACAGGACAACAGAACGTGTGTGAACGATCACGCTCCTAATTGGCTACAGCATACAGACATACTGTTACCATGGGAACCGCCGAAGCGATGAAAATGATTGGCTCACCCTGTTTCTGAAGACATAGGGACATTGACAATCAAGTATAGATGTTTGCATACATTCTACTCGCAATGTTTCCTTTAAATAGTACAATTTGTGAAACAATATGCAATAATAAAGGTTTTTATTTTAACATTTGGAAATTCAGTTTTTGTTAATATTATATGTGTGCACACTGTATATATTTATTATGGACATATAGAAACACATATACAGTGTATATTTAAAAAAAATTCTATGTATATATTTACATGTATATATATTTTTATTCATAACATTGCAACATAATATAAATGTTATTTTATTTATTTTTTTGCTTGAAATCAAAGCTTTTTATTTAGTTATGTCAGAGCTGGTTAGTTTGGCTTTGAAGTTAGAGAAAATGAATAGGAGAATTTATGCAATCACCGAACTCCAGTCCAGATTTTCACACAGACTGGTTGTGAGAGTGCTATAAGAACCAGTTACTATATAATATATTCAACAATTTAATTTCGTGTTGATATGTGCTGTAAATATTCATCTTATTGCTGTGTTTTGTTTTTAAGCGTTTACCCTGTGCTCCATTATAGACATTATCCTGCAAGACAGTGAAACACCAGAGAACAGAAACAGGAAGGCGGAACAGATATGAACATCTAATTTTTTCGTCTCTGTCGCTTCCTCTTTGTGTTTTATGAGAGCTGAAATTGTATTTGCGGTTGAAATGAAAGTGATAGGCAGAGACACAGTAATTATACATAATGATTTTTCCCAGCAGGCTCTGGGCTGCCCATGCCATTCCAAAGAGACACACTGCAGGGATGTGCGGGAGAGAGATTCGTAGAAAATTACAGAAAATGGTTTTAATTATTTTGCTTCAATAGCGTCTGTCTGTTGCTTTCATATAAAAGCTCCCTGGGATACAGTACAGCCGTTTTTAAATCATAATTTAAAAGAAACACCTTCCACCCTCTTTATTTTTTTTTCCTGCAAAACAGAGTGATGAATAGTATTTCTCCATCTGGAGCAGTTTTCTGAGATGTATGTCCTGTCCCATCATGCCATGCGCCTCCGCTTTTGCTGCGCTTTTCACGCCGTTGGGAGATATTTTTGGTCAGGTGTAAATTAGTGCGAGACGGGATGTAAAGAGAGAGCGTCTCTGTTCTATGACAGTTTACAGAACAGAATCACTTCCAATTTGAAAGGTTTTCTGGCTTATTTTCAGTTTAAAGGAATAATTCACCAATGTAATTCATTTTTATATTTCTTCTTTTAAACCATTTACAATGTATTATAACATCAACCTAACCTTAAGTTTTTACGTTTTTGTTTTGTTTGTTTTATTTTGCTTTTTGTGTTTTGTATTTTATTTCTATGTTGTTATGTTGTTATATTTTTGGACACTGAGGGATTTTGTTCCCCATTTTATTTAGTTTAGTTTTGTATTGTACTTTTATTTTTTTTTATTTTTTTTTACTATACATAATTTACTTTTTTTTTTTTTTTTTTTTTATATTTTGGTATTTTATTTTATACACAAACAGATTTTATTTCACGAGTGCATGCTTCCTTATGATATCTATAGCGTGTTTGGCGTGCTATCCAGGGGGTGAGTCAGAAGGTTGGTGAATCCGGCGTCCGGCTCAAACTCCGCTAGCCCCCCTGGAGAAGGAAGGCGTGAAAGGTGGAGAAGGGGTGGAGGAGGGATGCATAACGAGATAAGGAAGGAATGGATTGCGGGCTTATTTAAGGGGAAAGCTTGCAAGCTTGTGCTGCCAGCTGGCTTGCTAGCGTCGCATTGGAAGTGTTTTACAGTAAACACATTTTCTGCTCTGTTTATGCAAACTCAGGGACAGGTCTAGATGATTGTCTTTGGTAATCAACAGCATGCCACAGATGTTGTAAATGGACATTAAGGTGAAAAAAAATCCCAGAATATCCTTTTATTTACAGCAACCTCCCAATGCCATGTTTACAAAATGCTAATAAAGTGGTACAGACATAAGGAAAATGTTTCTCATTAAAAACAATGGCTCTCTATAATCAAATGAGTGTCTAACAACACTCTGGGTCATAAGAGGACTTTATTAAACACGCTTCTGTCATTCTTCTGCATGTTGAACATCTGAGCACTTTCACCAGACCCACTAAATTCAGCAGGACTAATCGAGGTTGTTACAGTCTGATGCATGTTGGCCAAGTGTGGGTGTTTCCTGAGATAAATGGAAGAAGCAAGTGCTCATTGATCTGGCCGGCGCGGAGCGTGAAGGGCACGGAGACGCCCGGATTTACGTCTGCGGAGGGAGCCATTCGGCTGGGCAACCGTGAGTGTTTTTGAAGGAGAAAGAAAAGGAAAGAGGGATCGTGACTTTGATGGTTTGACGTATGTCTTTACAAACGAAACACTTAAAACACCTCCTTTAGCATTAGCATGACAGCCAGACATTTGACTTTTAGACCACGTCCAGCCCAAATCATTGCTTATTCTGATCAATAACTGCCCATTTAGACAGGAAGGGGCCCACAAAACTGCTTTTGGCTTTCATCAAAGTCATGCTCACTCAGGACTAGGAACCCGACAAAAGTTCAAGGTTTGTCAGGTTAGCATGATCCATTTAGCCATTGCTGGTAGATGTTGTAACTGCAGCACTCTGCTGACAAAATCATCTTTCTGCATTCAGAAGGAGCTGGGCGTTCTGATGAAACACATTAAGTTGAAATGGAGGTCCTGGGAGTTTGTTTGGTACATGAGCAGCTGCTACAGTATATGTGAGAGTCCTTTAATAAGACAGAAAGGTTTTCAGATAAACCATTGAAACATCTGCTTTAATCCTTTTCTTGGCTTCCTGACACCTGGAAAAAAGTGGCTAAATCTGAGCTTCAAACTCTGATCACGGCCTTACAGTACAGTACAGTGAGAGAATGTCCTGGAATTTTATTTTATTTTATTCATCATATTTTATTTTTCTTATTGTTTTGTTTTTGTTGTTATAGTACGTATATTAAAGTTATCATTTACAGAATATAACTTTACACAAACATAATTCTGAAATGTTATTTTGTTTTATATTTAATTTGACTTTTAATTGTTTTTCCATTTTATTTTATTAATCATATTTTATTTTCATTGGTGTGTTTTATATTAGTTATATATTTACACGAACATAATTCTAAAAATTACGATTATTTTATTTTATTCTTATGCCATGCCAGTTTTGTATTGACAGATTAGTATTTTATTTTGTTGATTTTTCACTTGTTTATGTGCCCTGTTTCTATAATATTTCATTTTGTTTATGTATTTTATGTTATTTATTTTTATTATGATTCTTAAAAACTATACTATCTAACATTCTTAAACACTAAGGATGTGTGTGTGTGATAAAGGTCTCTGTAATAAAAACCTAGAAAATATACAGGCAGTTTACAGTTCACAGAGCTTGATGTGGTATTTTTTTGTCCCTTGGTACTCAGCTGGACAGCTGTTGTGCACACACACACACACACACACAGTGACAGCAAATGAAAGTCTTTCATTTTGACACAAACAATCTGCTGAATGATTGTAAATCGCAGATGAAGATGGAAGAAGATGTTATAGAATAAACAGCATGATTTTCAAGTGTCAATATATTGACTCTCTCAGACACACATATGCATGGTGTGTGTTTGAGTGTTTATATACCTAGTGATTCCCATCACAGCATATGTCAGTATATGATAATATGAACAAATGAATTCATTTTCTCTCCATATTTGCCATCCGCACAGACTCATTACAAGGCTGTATTGCTTTGCTGGAGCAAATGTGTGTTTTTGTGTGGTGTCAGGCTGTCAGGAGATGATGGATAGGAGCTCCTGTCCGCTCTGTCTCTTTGACTCCAGTGTGGGTTCATTCATGTTAAAGCGGCACTGGGAATTCACATCTCTGCTCAGGGAAGTGTGTGTGTTTAGAGAGCACGTCCACAAAAGACCCCACGGCACACACAGTTTGAGAGCTAGGAAATGTTTTGATGTAAGTATAAGGTGATGCTAAATACAGTATATTGTTATAAACTGAATACCACATACAAAGCATTTGTAGATTGCTCTGCTATGCACAAATGGTCATGTATTTTTGGTTCATTCGTTTATTGTGAGCGTTTGCTGCGTTGCACAAATCAGCACTATTTTGCCCATCTTTTTAAGAATTTTGGAGGGCCTTGATATATAGTAAAATCTTGTTACATTAAACTGTTTTAGCTGTTTTTTTTATTTACTTGCTTTTGGATGTTTTTGCTAAAATAATGAGTTTTAATACAGCATGATCAGTCATGGCAACCCCCCATAAAAAACAATAAATGAAAATGAAGATAACTGTAAATTTGTTAAAGTAACGCAATGTTAAGCCCTGCATTTTTCTTAGTAAGTTGACAAAATTAAATAAAACCAAATGAAATAAAATACATTTATATAAATAAAAAATAATAACAATAAATTGTCAGTAATGTTAATTCTTATTGAAATAATAATATATAATAATCAATAATCATTTCATTGTTTAAAAAACTATATAATTATAAAATAAAATAAAAATATTGAGAGTAATGCTGATATAATCCATGTTGTGTACTGTACTTGGTAAACTGACCAATAAAAATAAAATAAATAAATAAATTAATTAATTTAAGTCAATAAACCGAAGATTCTTTTATTTTATTTTCTTAGGTAAAACAAATAGTTCACTGTCCACTGAAAGAACTGTCCATAATGTTGCAAGGCTGACCGCACCAACCGAGCTGCTCATTTGTCGCTTTGGATAAAAGTGCCTGCTAAATGACTCAGTAATAGCAGAGATGAAAGGGAACGCGAGTAGTTAACCCTCTGGATGTGCTTTCAACCACCTTGATGGTCTTGTTTATGTTCATGTGTTAAATCTGAGACACACAACGCAATCAAACAAACCAATACATGACACATACCGTAATATATATATAGTACAGCATAATGTTGCTGTAGGTATTTCTATGTTTTGTGCCATTTAAACACAAACACATCTAAATATAATGTCCTTACAGAATCACCTATAAGGCCAACAGACATCATACAGCTGTATTGTCATAGCAAGCTCACTGTACTCCCAGGGAGCCGATGGTTTGATATGAAATAATTACACTCCAGCTCTGAGAGGGACCTTCCCAGCAGGCCATCTGAGATGGGCCGTACTGTGTGTGTGTGTGTGCTGGGCTCAGCTGGGAAGAGAGATTGAGCTGATCTGGTTTTATACAGGAAATAGAGGAGGTTTGAGGAGCTTGGCTAGATTTCCCTGCTAAGATTAATATTTGATCCTCCTCACTTCTGAAATGACAGCATTACAGTAGATGAGTGGCACGTCAGAGCATTTTCCATTCCGTTTTCACTTTCTAGGACACAAGCTCCTTTCTCAATACCTGCACGCCCCCGGACTTGAGATGATATACCAACATTTCAGGAGTTCTTATATGAGTGCAATACCAGAAGAATATCGGTTTCGATGCCATAAATTTGTCTTTATTGACAAATTTTATTATAAATTATAACACATTACATGAAAACATTTATAAAAAGCCTATGACGTCTAGGTTACGAACGTAACCCACGTTCCCTGAAGGAGGGAACGAAGACGTTACATATGGGATCTCGCATGAGAGACCGTTCGTCTTCGAGTCTTTGAAAAAAGGCCAATGAATATTGGCGTG
>JAUMHI010000022.1:3281129-3317989 GCA_032359435.1 Enteromius unitaeniatus
GAGCGTGAACTCCTGCAGGAACTCTTTTTTTAAAGCACTTCTTTCCGCAGACTCGATAATCAGCATACAGCGTTCAGCATTCAGCGTCCAGCGACAGCATACAGACGAGCGCTCCGAAGCGAAAGGCTGTGAGTGCAATCCAGCCGTGCGCCCTTATACTCACGCAGTGATGAGGTGCACCTGGCTGTGATTATTGCACACCAATATTCATTGGCAGTTTTTCAAAGACTGAAAGGGTAACTGAAAGGGTAACTGAAATAAACATTGCTTCAGGCTTTTAAAGTTCATAATTCAAGACTATAATAAAAAATAACTAAGATCTGTTAAACTATTACCATAATCTTTGTACAACCGATACTAAAAAGCTGTGTTATTTATTAATGTTTTGAAATTAGAATTAGTTGAATTTATTTTAGTGCTGTCACACAATCCAAAATAAAAGTTTTTGTTTACTTATAATATATGTATGGTCTGTGTATATTTATTGCGTGTATATAAAAATACACATGCAATATTTATTTTGAAAATATTTACATTGTATATACATTTACATATTTAGGTTTTTACATTTTATGTATGTATAAAAAATGTATATATTAACATAACATGTTTTATATATATATATATATATATATACACATGCATGTGTTTGTGTTTATATACAGTATACATAATAAATATACACAGTATGCACACTCAAATTTTATGTAAACAAAAATGTTTATTTCAGATGCAATTAATCATTTGACAGCACTAATTTATTTATTTATTACCATTTTAGTTATTTCTGGTATTTTTATTTATTTTTAGCTTATTTTTATCTCATTTTTAGTCATTTTAATAGCAGAAAGTCTGAAACATTACTAGTATATTTTGCAGAGTTTTTTAAGGTCTCACAAAATGACACACATACTGGATTTAAACTCAAGTCGCCTTCACGAGCAGCTTGGATAAAGATTTAAAGATCTAAAGATTTAATTGAACATCAAAAAGCTGTTCCATCTATAGAGGACTCATTCTTCTCTCATTTAATGTCTGACTGCAGTTCCATCAGTGGTTGATTTTTGGTGGTTTTGATCAGGGTTTGGACTCGAGGTCAGGGTTAATCTGAGGTTTAGCACTCTGAATTTAACCACTACCTTGTTTCTCTCCATGTAAAGTGCTGACTGTTTTCCTCGCAGATTAAAGGTTTTTCTTTCTTTGTCTTTTACTACACACACACACACACATGCCGGTTTCATTTCTGTGTCAAGAGCAGGTTCATACTCCCGTCTCGGTTGAGAACAGACACATAAAGACTTTAAAGTCTGAAATCCCGCTGTTCTGTAGATTTGTAGCGTTCACCTGCTGGACGGCCTGTCCCGGATCTGCAGCTGTCTCGCTCCTGCTGTCTGTTGAGATTAGGGTGAAAAGGGCAGCTCTTATATTCCTGTAGGAGTCTGTCAGTGAAGTCTTGTGCGCTGAATTGCACCTAGATTATGACAATAATCTATGAAATGGATGCTATGTAGAAATGATCCGAAAAAAACTAATAACCATACAGCTTTAACCAAATTGCTCAGCTATGATTTTTCTGAAATTCTACAATCTTTACAATGTGTAATACACATTTTCTGTTTACAGAAATATTTGAGAATTTTTTTTGCAATTTTTGCATAAAAGTGCTTTTGTTCTAATTTTTATACACTAAAGTATATATATATATATATATATATACTGTGTGTGTGTGTGTGCATGTCATTACAATTACAATTAGCTTGTTTTATTCAAATTAAATTGTTTTTTATTAGTCATGTAATTTATTCCTGTGAATTTTCAGCATCATTACTCCAGTTTTCAGTGCCACATGATCTTTCAGAAATCATTTTAATATTCTGATTTGATGTGCAAGAAACCTTTCTGATTATTATCAACGTTGAAAACAGTTCATACTTTTGTTGAAACTGTGATGCGTTTTTTTGTTCAGTTAAATACAAAGTTCAAAAGGACAGCGTTTATTTAAAATAGAAATCTTTTGCATATGCTTTATTGCCACATTTGAATCGGTAATGTTCTACTCCCATTTTTTGGCCGCATCTTTCACAGTGAAATGCTTTATGGATGAGGAACAGAAGGATGAAGTGTCCGAGTGCCGTAGAAAATCTCAGAGTCTCTGCCCGCCGCTCTGTCACCATCAAACACTGTTTGACAGACTCTAATGTCTCCTGATTTATTAATAAAGGCATTTATTTGATCTGCTGCAAGCTTTCTGTCAGTCTGAGGCAAACCGAGATTACATACTGAGCAAAACAGTGTGTGTGCGAGTGTAAAATTCTGTAGGTTGTATTATTTAAATGTGCCGAAAGCAATATTTTTATGGAACGGCATACAGAAAATGTCCCACTACCTGACACACATCAGTGGAATAAGTGTCCTGAGAAATCACACCTGTCAGTCTGACGGCCCTAGGCCCAAAAACACACCATTGTTTAGCCAATCAGAAGACTTTGAGTTGGTCTCAGGCCTGTCAGTCACATTGAAAGTTCTGGTTTGTACAGATTTGTTGACATGTACAATGGGATTTTTGGAGAAATTAGGCAGTCTGCTTCAATAGAATGCTAATGCTAGAAACATACTTCACACAATGTAACTCTTAAAGGGGTCAGATGATGGTGCCTTAAAAGAGCATTATTTTGTGTTTTTGGTGTAAAGCAATGTGTTTGTGTGGTTTGGGGTGCAAAAAAACACATTATTTTCTTCATACTGTGCATTATTGTTTCTCTTGTAAGCCCCGCCTCCTGAAACAATTTGTATAAAGCTCATTGTTCTAAAAAAAGCAAGGTGTGTGTGCTCTGACTGGCCAGCTATCCAGTGCGCTGTGATTGGCCAAATAACGCAAGCATATGATGTAATTTTTATGGTCTTTACCATAACGTGATGCTGCATCCTGGCACTATGACACCAAAGCAATAAAATACATTACAAATAAGGCATTTGTTGCATCCAGTGGAGACACAATAAAGACACTGTTGCATCATGCCTCGTAAACATAACACCATGTCTGCATTCGTGCATTCAACACTTTACTGCTCAAATGTCCCCTTTAAAAAGAAGTGTAGAAGAACCTTTAACACTCATGGAGGAAGGTTCTTTATTGTAAAAAAGGTTCTTTAAAATATTAAAATGTTAATTAAATTCTTGTTTTAAGAACTGATCACTGAAAGTTTTTTGGGGGGGAAGCAAAACCCAGAGAGTTTAGGCAATTTAGAAATCCCAGCCAGGAAAAAAAGGGCGTATGCTCACCCTATAAACTCCACACACACCGCTTCCCATTTTTACTCCAATCCCCAATGGCACATTTTAAACGTGTGTGTTGGAGTGTGTGTGTCCTTTATTGCCAAACAGGTCTTGAACATTAACGTTCCCTCCGGCACAAAGCAGCAGAGCTGAGGACTGCACGCGTTTAACTCATCCTTGCATCATCTCTCCTTCCTTTCCCGCTTTTCCCCTTGTCCCTTCAGCCTCTGCCTTTTCTCCATTCTCTTCCACTCATTTCTCTGATGTCTTTCTCTTTCTTGTCTCTAAGAGCTCACAGAACAATAACCAATGGGTTTTTTCCTCACACGTTAATGCACATGCTCCAAAGAAATGAAAAGTGCTTTTCCAGTGCTTCAAAACCTATTCAATAGCTCTGTTTTTAGACATCTAAATTGTTTAGACAGCCATTTAAAGTAATAGTTGTATTAAAAAGGCAATAAAATGTAGTCACCCTCAGGCCATTCAAAATGAAGATGAGTTTGTCTCTTCATCAGATTTGAAGTAATGTAGCAATGCTCTGCAATGAATGGGTGCCATCAGAATGAGAGTCCAAACAGCTGCTAAAGCATCACAATAATCCTAAACAAATATTTAGCTGGATTTTGGTGATAGAGACAATAGGAGATTGGCTTTTTCACTGGAGGTAGTGTGAGTACAGAGTATTTTAGCCAGAAGTGACAGTTTAGAGTTTTAAAAGCCTAGATTACTTGTGGATTATGTTTTTATCTGCTTTTTGGACTCTGACGGCACCCATTCACTGCAGAGAGTCCACTGTTGAGCAAGTGATGCTACATTTTAATTTTAGGGTGAACTGTTCCTTTAAGGCATCAAATCATACCGTTTTGAGGTTCCATGTACATGTATGTAAAGCAGCTCTCTAGGTTTTGGAACAGAGCTGGTTTGTGTAGATTTCGGCGGACCCCTGGGAGGGAGGGGCTAACAGATTAGACTCATGAATATTCAACATGCTAATGAGAAGCAAATGAGGGGGTCTGTGCGGATAATTAGAATTGTGGCCAGCAGAATCTGGCACGAAAGAGAGAGATGCTTCAGTGGTCTAATATAAATTGTAAATATGGTGTCTCTGTAGTATGCGTTTATTGACGGATAAGGTAATTTATCTGCATCATCAGCAATTGAGTGTGTCTGTCAATCAAAGTGACAGTTCCCAGAGGAGCTTTTTATTGCTCACAGGTTGCTCTCGAGATGCTGATGTTAAAATACTTTCTTCTGTCCCAGCTTAATATGCAGAGACAACTTTTAAGTAAGGTTGATTTCCCAATACACTGGGATGGTGGTCCTTACAAAACACTGTTGTTTGTTTGAGCATCTCATCTAGATGGACAGGATTCTCTTTTCAGTGTTTAGGAGCTGTGCTGTTCTGGGTGGTTGCACAGTTCGGTTTTAATTGCTTTCATTTAATCTTTAACTTTATCCAAAACATTTCTGAAAAACATGCCAGGTGAATAGGGTAAAAAAGTTTAATTATTTATGCATTTTGACATTTTACTGTCAAAGTTTACTGTTTAGAAACAAATGTTGTGTAAAAGCAGACAATTGCTATATGAACAAACAAAATCTTCATAAAATAGATGAGAATAAAACTGATTTCAAATATAATAGAATAGAAACTGTGAAATATAGAGCTAAAATGTGGGGGATGTGGGTCAGCCCAGATCATTTGATGAGAAATCTTTTTTATAGTTTATAGTTAAATCTCAAAATAATTTCAGACTTGGGTGTCTTGGCAGGGTCTTTGTTATTATTGTTAACTAAAACTATTAAATTAAGATACTATTAGGGGAAAAAAAAACCCTCAAATGAACATTAGAAATATTGCACTGGCAATTAGTTTTAGTACAAGTAATTCAATTATTACAACCATTAAAAAACTGTGTCTATATAGAAACATTTAAGTAAAAATATTATGTTTAAAACCTAAACCAAAATGTTTTTCTCAAGAGAAACATCTGAGAAACAGGAGACTTGTCCAAACATGTCCATTTATTCTCCATTTGTTTCCACTGTCGAGAAGCCACAATTGAAATAACAAAGAGATTTCCTTGTCATTTGTCTTTCCTGCAAGTCCATTTCTAGAAAGCAACAGCACAAGTAAACCCAGCAGAATTTCAGCGTATTGCCTGGGTCTTGGGTAGTGTGTGTGTGTGTGTGTGTGTGTGTGAGAGAGAGAGAAGGGGGATTCTCTCATTAAAGGCTACAGGTCACAGATCCACAGCACTGCAACTCAACTGCAATAGTCTGCAACCAGCAGAGAGAGAGAGAGAGAGAGATCTCAAAGACTTACTCCCTCCAAAATACTGAACACACACACACACACACACGCAAACAGATGCAACTTGGATTCAAGGGTAAACAGCAGTGGGAATGCTTGTTTGGATGGTAAGAGCGTGTGTGTCGCTGTGAGATGTTTGAGTGTTTCAGTGCCGAGAGTCTGTTGTTTTATACATGCTGTGCTGGTATGTATTTATTTCTGTATCTGTAACACAAGCAGCGCATCAACAGCCAGACTCAAACTCAGGGCACGTACACACTACAGTTTACAGAACACAAAGAAAGCACTGATTCAATCGGGATGCTGCACGGCAAGGACAAACACCAAGATTTGAGACACTCCATCATGTGGTCAACAGTTCAGTTAGTCTGATGGAGATTTAGCAACCAGAGTATTTCGAGCTCCACTTTTAAAAATCAGACTCATTTTTATGTTTCAAACTGACCAGACTCCATCATATGATATACAATAATATCTCAGGGATCCTAAAACAACATAAAAACATTCAACTTAATTGTCCCAAACTATTTTTGATGTCTATTTTATTATACATGTTATATATAAAGTGTAACAGTGCAGGTATACGTGTGACTGTTTTCTACAGCTACTGTAAGTGAAATCTTCACAGCTGTAACACATCCCAGAGGAGTGCTTAGTGAAGGATGTGTAGCCTTTACTGTTTCTATCAGAGCCATAAAGTGTGTGTGTGTGTGTGTGTGTGTCCAGGTTTTGGCCTTGCACAGCTCTTGATGGTGTTTTACTGATGCTTTATATAGACACAGCTCTCCGTCTGTGTCTCTGGCTGTTAGTGTGTTGCTGTATATAGCTCAGTGCTGATGGGGAGAGACTAGACCTGAACTCATAAAGATGATAAAGTCTGCTGCAGCATCAGGTCTGGACACTACAGAGGCTGTCACACGCACAAACCACAGGTCGTGATAGAATTCAGAGCCCAGTGTGTTTTAACATGTACAAACTAAACATAAGTATACATTTTGATTCTGACATTTAGTGAATCATTCATTACATTGGTTCAAACAGTTGTCAGTCGGTGAGTTTTTTTAAACTATTCATTTTGAAGACATTTGTTTGTGAATTGGACGGATTGTGTGGTATATTTGCACAAACAATGATAGTTGGTTATTAATTGTCTTGGGGTTATTTGACACTATCCAGGACTGTGATTCTGACTGAAAGCTGCAATTGTGATTTTTGTGTCCTAAATATCTACCGTTCTCTCTGATTGTCTGTCCTCTTGCAAATTTTTGCGTGTAAAGTTACAGTAGAGGTTTATATTCTGTTTGTGTTTCAGAGGACAGGAAGCTGTTTGTTGGCATGTTGAATAAGCAGCAGACAGAAGAGGACGTGTACCGTCTGTTTGAGCCCTACGGAGTGATTGAAGAGTGCACCGTATTACGAGGGCCTGATGGAAACAGTAAAGGTGAGTTTTAGTTCCTCCTTTCATCTCTCTTCAGCATTCGCAGCAGTTTATGAGCTCGCTAGTGAATGACAGACGGCCGCGTGTCTTTCAGAGTAAAGTATGTGGTGTTTTTTATATTCTGAGCTGATAAAAAAATAGTGACCTTCTTCAGAAAAAGACAAAGTCAAAACAAACAAACAGAAAAGTAGTTGTTCAACCTTGGGCAGAAGTGCTTTCATTTACACATTCAATTTCACCACGCCAGTCTACTCGAACACAAGCCGACACGTTGTGATGGGGCTTCTCAACGCTAACATGGCAGAATCCATATTGGAGGGCCGTGGGTGCTGATTTCACCTGACAAATCCCGCTTCGGTACGGGCAGGAATTATTTACACAGACTGCGATCTCTGTGTCCATTAAGGGAGGGGAGATATGTCAGAGAGGTCAATCATGTTTGAAAAGTGTGAAGAGAGAAACGATGTGAGAGGTTTTGAAGCATGAAGATTTGACGATCATCTGCGCCATTTGATCACGTGACCTTTCACTGCTAACATATGCTGTGATTTTACCCCTGTAAAGCCTGACATGAAAAATAATAGTCTAATATATATATTTATATTCAAATGGGACAGAATTTAAATCTTGCATGTGTGTTTTTTGCATAAAATAAAAATCGATAACTCTGAACCTATTGTTACAAATATAGCTGTGCTACTTAAGTCACATATTTGATACATAAGGCTTTTATTGCTCATATAGTCTGATACAGTGAGAATATGGAGTTCATACTGTATGTGATGTGTATTTTATTTAAGAGGGTCAAACAGGGCAAAAATATGACATTTGGTACAGATGCTGATATATGAAGTATGAACAAGAAATTCTGATATCTGTAATGTAAATCAATGAGATCTTTATAACAGTATAGAAGATGCTTACATAAAATAGAATAAGCATCACTTGTCACTCTGTATCTTCGATAATGTGTCTTAATAAGATGATATGTAAATGTTTAGTTTTATGAGCAAAGCATATATTGCATTGATGCACATAAACGTTTATCAAAAGCCCAATGAATTCATATAATGACAATCAAGTAAATTGATGTTGCTTCATTCCAGTGTTGATCTTTTTCTTATGTTTACTTTATAAATATCAGTAAAGATTTGACTGCATGAGCTGAAGGTGAACATTTTTTTATTACACTAATAGTTAATATTACACTAAATTATTAATCAGACAACAGAAGGCATGGAATAGATTGTTACATTAGGTTTTTCAGCAAAATTTTGTTATTGCCGATCATTTAGAGCCTTTGAAATGTGCATAACAAATACAGTACAGTAGGCTTTATGGGTTTAGAAACACTCCCTCATAAAATAAATCATACATAGTGCATACATGGATAATATGGTGCTGTAAGAAAGTGAAAAGAGTGTTTTGTTTGTGTGCATGTGCACTTCTTCTCTCTCATCTCCAGTGTTGCATTCACCAGAGACACACACTCCGCTGCTGATAACCTCCACCGGTCTTCCTCATTATTTCTCTGCTCTTCTTTTGTGTGTTTGTGTTTTGTAGGTTGTGCCTTTGTAAAATTTTCAACACACACTGAGGCTCAGTCTGCTATCAGCGGGCTGCACGGGAGTCAGACCATGCCAGTGAGTACATCCACAGACTATTATACATGCAGCTTTTGTAAGATCCTATTAATTGAGTATGAGGTACTTTAAAACATTCATTTACAAGGTAAATGACCTTTAATGTTCACTTTTCACATATGCATTTTGACCTAAAAAGCTGAACAAGTTAGTGGACACAATATAATTTGTGAACACACACATGTCCATGTAACAGCGAGCGCACACATCATGCACTGCCGATGTTGAAGGCAGAGCTGCTGTCATGTGTTGAGCTTAAACAGCTTCAGTGCCAATATAAGTGCAAATGAGCTGCTCTCAGTCTCTCTCTTTTACCTTGTCTTCTGAATTGAGTACTAACTTACTGCAAGCATGTACGTATTTATTTATATACAAGCACACGGTAGTTAACAGTTAACATAGAAGTTAGGTAATATATAAAAAAACGAATTCAAATATATTCAAACCATTTTACAGTGGTTTACTTCAACTTAAAATGTAAATCTTAAAATGTGCAAAATTAAATGAATATTTAACTTGCACAAAGGTAGTAATGTTAATTAAATTAAATTAAAGTGCAATATTTGGAAACACGTCTTTACGGTTACACCTATTAGTTGCTTATTAGCATGCATATTACTAGAATATTAGTCCAAATATTAGTCATAATTAAGCAGATATGAATGCCTTATTCTACATCCCGAGTACTACCCAATACCTAAATTTAACTACACCGCACTAACTATCAGTAAACAACAAATTAGGAATTTATTGAGGGAAAAGTCATAGATGATAGTTAACCAGTATTCCCAATTTTAAAGCATAACCCAGTAATTTTTTTACGTACTGTATATCAGAATTCTGGCAAGTTTAAGTCTATTTCTGTCAAAAGCAGCTTTCAGATTGCTCACATGTCATCTGGGTGTTCCTTACACAGAAAATGCACAGTATACATACCGCACACTGCAATATTGCATTATGTTAGTATGCTATTCTGAACATTCCCTTTCGATTCCTACAACTCTCACCCTCTTTATCACACTCCTTCTGCATGTTTTCCCACCTCTCTCTCACACACTCTGAGGTTCAGATGAATAATTCCTCTGTCACACATTGAAAGGACAGATAAAGAGGTGTATTTCTCCATCCCCTGAGAGCAGGACAAGAAGTAGAGAGAAAGAGAAGGAGAGGGAGGAGTACAGATGATCAAACCAAGGGAAAAAACACTCAGACAGGGTCTAACTGTCACAGAGACGAAATACAGGTAGAGAAATGCCTCTGATGAACCACTGTAAATGTGTGTTTGGAGATCAGCTCAACCTTGAGAGTAATTATCCTCAAATGAACGTTCAAGGCCGTATCTCACCCTCACACACACTTTGCATACCGATAATTAAAAGCATTTACATACTCAATGACAGAATGGATGAGTGAGAGAAATGAGTTTGAATGGCTTCCTCAGCCCAGATTTTAAAGGAGCAGTTCAACAATAATGAACATTTGCTGAAAATGTACTCACTCTCAGGCCATTTAAGATGAAGATAAGCTTGTTTCTTCATCAAAACAGTTTTGGAGAAATGTGTTATGGCATCACTTTCTCAGCAGTAGAGCCTCTGTTGTGAATGGGTGCCATCAGAATGAGAGTCCAAACACCTGATAAAAACATCACAGGTAGACTCCAGTCTATCAGTTAACATGTTTTTGTAATTCAAAACTGCTCATCTACTTCTTGGATGGCCTGAGGATAAGTACATTTTCAGCAAATTTTCATTTTTGGCTGAATGAGACTAGTTTCCCGGAGGAGGTCAGGTAAATGTGTGTTTTACAGACTTGCTTTGCGGCTTTAATTCTGCCTGAATCAAACGAGTCTATAATTTTCCTGCACAAAATTACAGAGCAAATGACTTGCTCCGAGAAATCTTATCCCGTCTAAATGGCAATGTCTGTGATTACGGTATATTGTTTTCACAAAGCTTCTCCTCATTTATTTTGACCTATTGGATATCTTTGTAATATAACTGCCTGGTGCACCTTCATTATGGATTTAGACCTTTTGCCAAATTTCTGGGTAAGATAACAGCTGGTGGTTGGCATCCCATACGACTTAAAAAGAGAATTAAATCAATGAGAAGATTCTGATCACGAACCGCTCAGAGCAGCAGTGCCATTAGGTTCAGTCTTCACTTTTATTCATTATTTCGTTGTATATGCAATGATCAAATTTAATATATGAATCACAGAGACTACTTATTTGCGTTATTTTTAGTAATTTTGTTAACACTTTAGAATAGAGCACTTACTTACTCTTAACTATGACTTTTCTCTCAATAAATTTCTAATTTGCTGCTTATTAAGAGTTAGTGTCGAAGTTGTTAAGTTTAGGTATTGGGTAGGATTAGGGATGTAGCATAAGGCCATGTAGAATATGGCATTAATATGTGCTTAATTACTTTTAACAAGTGGCTAATATTCTAGTAACATGCATGCTAAAAAGTAACTGTAATGAACGACCGGCAGACCGTTGATCCATTTGTAACGATTTATTATCGTAATCATAGTCAAACATACTTTGGTCAACGGGGGCAGACATATCGACAAAGGTAGAGCAAAAACAGTACTGTAAAACAGGCGGGAAGGTCGGGGTATCAGGCTAGAGTTGGTAAACAGAGTCCAGGCAAGGTTCAAGGCAACTAGCAATAATCAAAGTCCGGGTCCAGGCAGAGTTTCGGGGCAACAGGCAGGAATCAGAGTCGAGATAAACAATCCAAGTGGGTAACAGAAGGCAGTCCGAAAGGTATTCAACAAATGCTCAGAGATGACGGTGACGATCAAAACTTCGCGTTGAACAGCTGTCCGTGAGTCCCTTAAATACTGATTGAAATGAGCAACACCTGGGGCAGAAATGCCCCAGGTCTTCGGTGGAAAGCAGTCCGGGTGAGAACTAGTATTCCGGGGAAGGTTCCCGCTGATGGCGGTCAGACAGCCCCACAGAAGTGTGCCTCGTAACAGAGTCCCCCGCCTGCGAGCGGCTCCTGAAGCGAGAGGGGCGACGTCGGGGTCAACCACGGGGTCGTAGAGCTGGTTTCTCTGGGTGGTCGCGGTGGAAGATCTCGGTAAGGGATGGGTCTGCGATGTCTCATGCGTTGACCCAGGATCTCTCCTCTGGACCGTAGCCCTCCCAGTATACTAGATACTGTAGTTGGGAACCCCGACGCCTGGAGTCCAATGGAGTTTGACGTTCAATTTGGAAGGGACCCACGTACCTGGGATTGAGTTTGCGGCAAGATCCCTGGAGGCGGAGATCCCTGGTCGAAAGCCACACCCACTGACCTGGTTCATAGGCTGGGTTGGGACGGCGGTGGCGAACCGCTTGTTCAGTGGTGCGACGGATGGCTTGTTGGACATGCACATGGGCCTGATTCCAGGTCTCCTCACTATTTTGGAGCCAATGATCTAGGGTCGGTAGGTTGGACGGCTCTCCGGACCAGGGGAACATGGGTGGTTGGAAGCCCAAAACACATCTGAAGGGAGTCAGGCAGGCTTTCGAGAAGCGGCCCATGATGGTCAGAATGGTGGTAAAGCCGTTGGATGCAGGTAGGTCGGTGATAAAATCCATTGCGATGTGTGACCATGGCCTTTCAGGAATAGGTAGGGGGTGTAAAAGCCCTGCTGGTTTCTGGTGAGAAGTCTTGCTTACTTTGCAGGTGGTGCATCGGCGGACGAATTGGATAACATCGGCTGTGACTGATGGCCACCAGAACCTGTTGTTGACCAATTCGGTGGTTGCTGTGATACCTGGGTGACCGGAGCTGGGAGAATCGTGGATCTGGTGTAGAAGTCTTAGTCTCAGGGGCACAGGTACGTACGTTCATTCCGGAGGACAGTCTGGTGGTGCTGTGTCAAAGCTTCCTCAATCTCCGCCACGATATCCCACCGTATAGGCGCCACAATGCGTAGTGGTGGTATGATGTGCTCAGGAGGTTTGTAGTCAGTGGAGGAGTCTTGTTGCCGTTCTTTGATCCCAGACGATATGTGATTGTGAAATCGAACCGGGAGAAGAACAACGACCACCGGGCCTGCCTGGAATTCAACCTCTTAGCCCCTCTAATGTACTCTAAGTTCCGGTGGTCAGTGAGAACCAGAAACGGTAAAGTTGATCCCTCTAGCCAGTGGCGCCATTCCTCCAGTGCGTCCATCATGGCGAGCAACTCGCGATCTCCCACATCATAATTCCGCTCTGCCGAGGTGAGCTTCCGTGAGTAGTATGCACATGGGTATACCATGCCTGGATCGCCATGTCGTTGGGATAGAACGGCCCCAATCCCGGTGCTAGAAGCGTCAACCTCCACAATGAATAGCTTTTCAGGATCTGGGTGTCGTAGAATGGGTTCTGAAGTGAAGTGTGCTTTGAGATCCTCGAAGGCCCTCACACTGGTTTCATTCCATTGCAGAGTGGTGGGTCCTTTCTTGGTCATAGTGGTGA
Organism: Enteromius unitaeniatus; assembly: GCA_032359435.1. Taxonomy (NCBI): domain Eukaryota; kingdom Metazoa; phylum Chordata; class Actinopteri; order Cypriniformes; family Cyprinidae; genus Enteromius; species Enteromius unitaeniatus. Next base: position 3,294,263 of record JAUMHI010000022.1, read on the forward strand.
GTGGTGCCGCCACCTAGCTGAAGTTCTTAATGAATTGTCGGTAGAAATTGGCGAATCCCAGAAACCGTTGTAGTTCCTTGATAGTCCTGGGACGAGGCCATTCCACCACTGACTTTACCTTTCCATCGTCCATGGTGACTCCCCCTTGACTGATGACATACCACAAAAAGGCTATTTGGGTGAGGTGAAACTCACATTTGGACAGTTTCGCATTGAGTTGATGCTTAATTAAGTGCTGTAGAACCTTGCGGACATGTTGAACGTGTTCAGATAGGGTCTCGGAGTAGATAAGTATATCATCAATGTATACAATCACTGTGCGGTTGAGTTCGTCCTGGAAGTCCTGGAAGACTAAAGGACTATTGCACAGCCCAAACGACATCACTCGGTACTCGTAGTGCCCCGTGGTTGTAGAGAAGGCTGTCTTCCATTCCATTTGCATACTCTCAGTCTCGGGTAGTGATAGTGGAAAGACCCGACCCTTCGGGGGAATGGCACCAGGTAGGAGTTCAATGGCACAATCTGTGGATCGATGAGGTGGAATGTGAGTGGCCTTGGTCTTGCTAAAGGCTTCTTGAAGGTCTTGGTATTCTTGTGGGAGATTACTAAGATCCTCCTCTTGAGACTGGATACTGGAGGATGGTGTTCTGGATGGTTGTGCGAGATTCATGCAGTGGTGATGACAGTGAGTGGACCAGCGTGTGATCTGGCGATCTACCCAGGAAATGACGGGGTTGTGTAGTGCTAGCCAGGGAAGGCCTAGGATGATGGCGTGGTCAGGGGAGCGAATGGTGAAGAATCTTATGTTCTCGGTATGCATGGGTCCGATGTGAAGCTGCAGATCCTGGGTGGTACAAGAGACTTCCCCGGAGCCCAATGGGTGACCATCTATGGATGACGGTCAGACAGCGCCACAGAGGCGCGCCTCGTAACAGCAACTAGTTAAGAGAGCCCAAAATAAAGTGTTTATTTGAGCAAGGATGCATTAAATGGATCAAAAACGACAGTAACGTTTATAATATAAGGTTTTGATTTCAAATAAATGCTGTTCTATTCAACAAAGAATCCTAAAGAAAATTGTATTATGGTATTCAAAAAGGAAGCACACGTTTTTAACATTGCTAATATTAATCACACATGTTTCTTGAGCAGCAAATCAGCATATTTCTGAAGGATCGTGTGACACTGAGGAGTAATGATGCTGAAAATTCAAATCTTTGCATAACAGGAATACATTATATTACGTATACACATAGAAAATAGTCATTTTTAATTATGATAATATTTCACAATATTAAGAATATATTTAATCAATTAAGTGATGGCTTGATACATGAAAATGCAAAAAAATCTTATCAAGCCGGTAACAATTTAGCTTTGTGCAATCTGAACTGGTTCCATATTAGTTTTCATGCTGTGTATGAAGGCTGCTGACTATGTAGACAGCTCACTAGGTTTTGGAACAGAGCCAGCAAGAGCGCGTTTAGCTGTACTGAGTTTCAGGGACATTTTAATAGTTCCTCATTACACATTCAGAGCCATGCGTTGAGTTAGCAAAGGCCTCATTAACAGCAAAGCCTTACAGTTTGTTTGAGACCTACAGAGCGACACTTTCCACCATACCAATTTTTATTTATTAATGTATTTCAGCGTCACTTTACAGATTTTCACGTTGGTGTTCATTGTCAGATCTCATTGTCAGTTCTGGCGAACTAGCTTTTTACAAAAAAATACTACATTTAACACTACTTCAAAATCAATAATAATTCAGACTAAAGTGGCAGTGACGTACATATGTCTTGTGTGTAGGGTGCACACATACGGTATTTCAGAGTGCTCACTTCAATTGCTCGGCCCCTCGTATGATGCTCACTTTCACCCATAATCTGCATTGAAGTACTGTGTAGGGCTTTTGATGGAATCCCCAGAGGTCCAGATCTTCAGAGTCTCTGAGATGAGGGGAATATTGTGGCCTTTAGGGCCGATCGATCTCATGCTGGTTTAGCGGGTCAGAGAGGCCCAGCACACGAAAGGTCAAGTGGTGCAGTAAATAATCAAGAGCCTTTTAATGAGTCCACATGTGTGCAATTGTGAGATGTTGCGCTGCACTTTTTACTAGCACCGAGAGAGCACAAGAAATAGAAAAATGGTGGGGTTGGAGAAATAACAGGTAAAAGAGATACACTATACACAGCAAAATTACAAGTTGCCAATAGTTTATATTGATTCTTCAAATAAAGAAGCTTTTTACTTAATTTTAGTTAGATTGTTTTTGCATTTTTGTATTTTTTTTTTCTTTAAATATTACTTATTATTATTAAGGGTTAATTCGTTGTATTGCAGTATTAGTTTTAGTTTTTATTTATAATTTTTTATCTTACTGCTATTATTTGCTGTTATTTTCTTATTGCTGCTATGTTTGTGTCACGCTGTTGTGTTGGTCCATGTGCTTCTTTGTTTTTGTTTTGTTTTGATTTTGTCTACAAGTGTCATGCTTTGTTTGTCAACCCTGCCAGTCTCATCAGTGTTTCACTCCTTTCCAGCCGTGTTTCTAGGTGTCCTGTATTATGTCTTGATTAGTTTTGTATTTAAATTGAGATCTGTGTTTCATTCTGTTTCGCCAAATTTACATCTCCCTGCCTTCCTTGTCTGCTGAGAAGCGAGATGTAATCATTAGAGTTTGTTTAGTTAAAATAGTTTAGATTTATGTAGCTCATTTAATTTTAGCTTTATTTCACTTAACATATTTCTCATCATTTTAGTTTTAGTTACCAATAATAATGACAAAGAGTCATAGACTTTTTTTTGTTCCCCTTCAGTCATATGTTACATAAGGGGAACTCGCATGAGAGACCAATCACTTCTGAGCCTTTAAAAAAAGGCCAATGAATATTGGTGTGCACTGATTGCATCCAGGTGCACCTCGTCACTGTGTGAGTAAAAGAGAACACAGATGCAGTGCTCCTGCAGACTTTCTCTTCGGAGACTCAGCATTTTGAGCTGGAATCTAAGAAAGAGTTCCTGCTCTCGCCACCTCTGACAGTGAATGACTGGGTGGCTGTCAGTGGGTCCTGTGGGCTGGTGGCCTTTTTAAAGGCCATGAGCAAGCCAGCTTTTTGCATTCCAGTGAGACCTACTGAGTGCATGGCAGTGCTGTGAGAGGTCCTCCCTGGGCAATCCGGGAAAAAGAGCAATTTCTCACGGTTGGTAAGGCATTCTCTGGAATGTCTATCCAGCCGTGCACTTCTGGATGCGGTAATTTCCTCACCTCTCGGGATGGACATGATCGCTGCCTCGCGTGTCTGGGCCGGCGTGAACAGCATTCGTGGATGATTCATGCATTCATTGCGAATGCGTGACTATGGCTACAGTGAGGTCCTCTCGCCATATTCCCAAGGCAGATTGGCTCCTTACCCCTCATAACCCTCGATGACGGGGCAGCCAAGGGCTGCGCGATGGTCCCGGAGGCTGAGCGCGCTCCCAAGGTGGATGCCTGTGGAGCGCCGCCACCTGGCTTAAAAAGCCACGTGTGCTCTCCAAGCCGTGCAAGCTCTCGTCCGCCTTTGCGTGCCTGACACTGGCAACCCGGAGGCGACGGAGGTTTCTCTTCGGGGCATGGCGACATCTGTGCCCCCCCTACCGGAGGAGAGTCTGGAGCATCTGTGTACTCAGCATTCTCATCGAAAGAGCAATTTTCCAAACCTCTGGGCTCAGTACCCCGAGATCCCCCGAGGTCAGGGTTTTACAGTCCTTACTTCATTGTGCCCAAAAAGAGTGGTGGGTTGAGAACCAAACTGGATCTACGAGCTTTGAATCGGTCCCTTCTAAGGCTGTTGTTCAAAAATGCTCAACCCGAAGGGCATCCTAAAAATGTGAATTCGGCCCCAGGCTTTGTTCGCAGGCATTAACGTGAAAGACGTGTACTTTCATGTCTGAATTTTACCTCAACCACTTTACCTGGGGTCGAGTGTCAGTGTGCCCAGTTGGTGGTAGAGACTTGGTGCTTCGGCACCTCAGCCATTTGGTTCTTCAGGGCAACTGGGGAAAGAGCAAACTCTCCCAAAGAAAAAGAGAGGATGTCTTTTCTCGGCATGGAGCTGAACTCAGTCAACATGCTACCCACCTCATCAACGAGCGTGTGCAGGCAGTGCTGAAGTGCTTAAACTTCTTCAGCCACAAGACAGCGGTCCATCTTTTCAGCAGGAAGGCTTGCTCATATGAGACTGCTTCAGCGCTGGTTACACGATTGAGTCCCAAGATGGGCATGGCACCATGGCACTCTCCAGATTTGCCTTTTCCCGGAGTGTCGCCGCCTGTTCAGCCGGTGCCAGGCATGTTGTGGTCAACACAAATGCCTCCTCCACGGGTTGGGCTGCTGTATGCAACGGGCAAGCAGCCTCATGTCTCTGGACAGGCGACAGACTGCTTTGGCACATCAACTGCCTCAAGGTTCCTGCCACGCCCTTCCGCTATCAGGTATTGAACCTGCAAGCTCTGTCCCAGGAGGAGGCAGACCCAGCCTTAGAGTTGTTGTGTCCCGTACGGTCATTGTGCCTCTACGTAGACCGCACACGGAGCTTCAGATGCTCTCAGCAGCTCTTTGTCTGCTATGGTGGTCAGAAAAAAGGGAATGCTGTCTCCAAACAGAGGTTGGCCCATTGGGTGGTTGAGGCCATCTATACCAGGGAGAGTTGTGTCCCCCAGGACTGAGAGCCCACTCCACACAAAGTGTTGCTTTCTCCTACACTTTGGCTCACGGTGCCTTGCTAGCAGATATCTGTAAGGCTGTTGACTGGGCAACACCTTCGCAAAGGTCTGCGACCTCCACATAGAGGCTGTGTCCTGCTGTGTCTTCAGTTAAGACAGCAGGTGAGCGGGAGGCCTGCTGGAGGTCAGAGTGACTTGACTGAAGGGCTGTCTAGGTTACGAAGGTAACCCTCGTTCCCTGAAGGAAGGAATAGACACGTTACATCCCCTTGCCATGACCCTGGGTCGCACTGACGCCGGGCTTCAACAAAAACCTGCAGGTGCACTGCATCTGTGCTCTCTTATACTCACAAAGTGACAAGATGAACAGGAATGCAATCAATGCACGCCAATAATCATTGGCCTAATCATAAAGGCTCAAAGGCGATTGGTCTCTTATGCGAGTTCCCATATGTAACGTCTACGTTCCCTCCTTCAGGGAACGAGGGTTACCTTCGTAACCAAGATGTCTTGTTCTGTTTTTTCAGAGCAGAGCTTTATGTGAAGAACAGCCTGAAACGTATTTAGTTATATTTATATACTGTTTATTTTAATTGATATTTTTATTCATATATGATTTTCAGATTAGATTTATTTTAGATCAATTTGTTAGTATCTTTTAATGTGGGGTATTTTATTGTTTTTATATCATTGTTTTGGTTAATTTATTTTATTACAATTTTCTTTTCATTTAGTTCCAGCTACTTTCATTTTATATACTTATATTCTTTATATTCTTTATTTAAATATTTGTTTAGTTAAGTGATTTATCTAATAATTATAGTTTGTTTCAGTTAACAAACATTTTTCTAATATTCTATCCTATAAAGATTTTTCTCATTTGAAGACAAAAACAGTACAATTTACAATATTTTACAAAGCAGTTTTACCTATAAATACTATTTTTTTCTTTTAACTAAAAATTGTTAAAACATAGTTTAATTCAACCTTTAGTTTTTTGGTTTCTTTGTAATTTATTTAACATTTTTGCGTGAGAAATGTGTCTACAGAATTGTTTTTTCAGTGCATTTTTAGTTTTATCAAAAATTAACTTGAAAACAAAAAGCGTAAAAGCGACTCCATAGAACTTGTGGCTATATTTCTCTTCTTTTAAAGTCTTAAGACAGCTTAACAGTATGTGAGGAACCACATTTTTGTTTTTCACTGCAAATCTTTACATACATCCTAACTTTCCTTAAGAAGAATTAAATTTTGGTGCAAGACACTAACATTTTCTACAAAATGCTACAGAATGATAGAATATGATGCGTTATATTCATGTGTATGTGCATGTTGTAGTGTAATAGTACAACTGTCAATGTGTCTCTCGCAGGGAGCTTCATCGAGTTTGGTGGTAAAGTTTGCTGACACTGATAAAGAGAGGACCATACGCCGCATGCAACAGATGGTGGGCCAGTTTGGCATCTTCAACCCCACCGTGGCCCTGCCATTCAGCACCTACAGCAGCACCTACAGTACTTACACACACGCGGTGAGCACATACAACATGAATCAAACACACGTTGTCCTGTGCATTTGTGCTGTACAAAGTCTAACAGCCTCAGATTAATGACCACTGTCCTTGTCTGAAGCCGTTTTTCGCTCTCACTGCGCTGCTGAATAATGCATTAACATAATTTCAATTCCCGACCCATGAATACTTGCAGAAAACCCCAAGAGTTCCTGTGCAATTTGAACTCTTGATCCCATCAGACTAAGTAACATGAATCCAATTGATCTAGCGTGCGGTTTTTATGGTTTATTTGCATTTTGAGTATTTGGTTTTGATTATAAAGGACACTTTTATAACCTGTGGTTTTGAGTTCATGTGTTTGCAGTAGAGCTGAGTGAAATATTAACTATTCAGAGAATTTTTGAGTAAAAGTAGGAAAATAAGCAGCTCACACCTTACATTTGGCTGTTACATAAGTGATAAAAGGCCAGTTTTGTTTTTTTATACATGCACCTTACAAATATGAGATTATAATAGCTGTTCTTTAGTAAAGATGGCATTAGATTTTATATATTTAATTCATTTCTGTGAATCAGTTAAAATATGATACAATACAATACTGATTAAAGTTTGGATGTAGTATTTAAAAAGTTTTTTTAGGTGCATATAAATTATTAAATATATTTCTCTTGAAAAACATAATTTTAAATGAGTTTTGTTTGTTTTTTAATTTCTTGCATTAATCAATATTTTTAATCAGATGTTGGTGTTCTTACGTTAATCAGTCTGTTCAAAGCTCTGATTCATTCAGTTTGTGTCAGTCAATTAAAACCTTCACTGAAGTCTCTGCATACCATTTAAAAATAGTTTTTAATGTAGTTTATATGATTATTTATGTGCATCTAATGAAATCATTATCTTTTTTAAGTAAAAAATATGCTTATTTTTAATTAGATTTTTGCTCTTTTACTTCTCACATTAATCATTTAAATCGACTTGGCATCCACGGCTGTTTGGGTGAAATGATGGCTCCTTTTAAGCTGTTTCAGAGAAAATACATAAATATAGAGATATATATCAAATATTATCAAAAGGCTGAAAAATATCAAGATTATTTTTATTAGCTTCATCATCCTGGCCTAGTTCGGCACACTCAGCATGGTTAGAAAAGCCAAATGCGTCTTTGAGTAATTCATCTTCTTTAGATGAATCGCACTTCATTTATGTAATGGATAATGTATTCAAAGCACATGGATTTCTGTGCATATTCATAAGCGTATTACTTGAAACGATAACGGCATTAGATACAGATTAAGCCTGTGATCTGATAGTGAGAAACTTAACCACTGTTTTAAATACTTTTCAGCTCATGAAGTATTACAGAAGTGGGAAGTTTGAGGATCCGTATCACGTGTCAAATGCTCTATATATAGCATATACCCTGCAGACGCTCAGTTTTAATTACACCACACTGAAGTGTGTGCATATGTGTGTGTGTGACATTTCAAACTACAACTTTGATTTTATAATCCATATGATCCTTCGCCAGAACCGCGTGCGCCTCCTCGCCATGTTAGCGGCTTGCCTCTTATTGAACATACTGTGCTATCTGTGTGTGATTCCTTCTGTGACAGCTAAACATGGAACCAACAGAAGGAAAACCCCCAGGTATCCCATCATCCACCTGTTCTGTGTCCCCGTACACAGTAAATACAACCGCACATTTGTATATTCTTTTTGCATTTTTACTGATATTTTTTAACTCATTCTCAAATTTATGCAAATCAGCAGACTTTTTTTTCAAGATGCTGGACTGTATATATCCATGATATATCCACTACGTGCACAAATACAAATAAGTGCATGAAACACTTCTATTTCACACGTTGTTGCAATGCATAATGTGGCAGAATGCAACGCACATTGCATTTTCAGGGGTAGTGTGATTAGTGTTATTGAAATTCAGTATGATATAGTGGATATATCATAGAAATACAGTCCAGCATCTTGAAAAAAAATGTCTGCTGATTTGCATAAATTTGAGAATGAGTTTAAAAATATCAGTAAAAACACAAAAAATATATACAAATTCTATATTAAAATAAGAGCAACTGTCACATATCAAAAGGTTTAGTTTTTGATGACAGATATATATATTTATATATATATTTTAAATGTATTGTTTAATTTACAGTCTGGGAAAAAAACATTCAAATGCTCATCATATTGTGTAAGGAAGTGTTTACTTTAATGCTGTCAAAATCGCTATTAACCGCATACAAAATACAATTAATTATGTAAATACAGTGGGTACGGAGAGTATCCAGACCTTAAATTTTTGTTATATTGCAGCCATTTAATAAAATCATTTAAGTTAATTAATTTTAAGAGACTATATTAGAAGCCTTTAAAATGGCATAATAGGGGCACTTTAAACCCGATTGAGCATCTGTGAAGAGACCTAAAAATGTCTGTCCACCAACGTCTACCATCCAACCTGAAAGAACTTGAGAGGATCTGCAAGGAGGAATGGCAAAGGATCCCTAAATCCAGGTGTGGAAAACTTGTTGCATCTTTCCCAAAAAGACTCATGACTATATTGAATCAAAAAGGGTGCTTCTACGAAATACTGAGGAAAGGGTCTGAATATGTAGGATCATGTGATATTATATGTGATATTTTTCTTTTTTTAATAAATCTACAAAAACGTCAACAATTCTCTGCTTTTCTGTCAATATAGGATGCTGTGTCTACATTAATGAGGAAACTTAAATGATTTTAGCAAACGGCTGCAATATAACAGAGTGAAAAAGAGTTTAAATTTAAGGGGGTCTGAATATTTTCCGTACCCACTGTATATAAACACACACACATACAGTATATATTTTAAAAATATTTACATGTATTTAACATTTTTCACACACATCTATTATCTCTTAGTTATCTACACACACCTAGCATTCACATGTGCATACTTGCAGAGTGTTCATTAAGTATATTACAGAACACAAATCCAGTTCTCTCTGCAGGTTCAGACTCTCAGTTTAAATTTAAATTGCATGTGGATTATTTAAATGGGAATAAGTAGCACTTCAAACATTGCCTTAAATAGTGAAATCCTGCCCTAGAGGAAGCAAATGAACACATTCTGTCTCACACACACATTTACACATACACTAAGTGAAACAGACTTTTAATTTTGGTCATAGTGTGATACGGCAGCACACTGGCAGCTCTGTTATCCCACACAGGAAGTGTTGGGATTATACATCCTGCCAACAGCATTTGCATAATAGCATGAGCGGTTTTTAGGAAGATTTCTGGAATTGTGGCTCTTTTTGTCAGTGGTTTGGGTTGAGTTGGTTGAAAAGTGTGCTGTGGTTTCATAAAGATTGCCGACTCTGACTCAGCAGAGTGCTCAAAAAAGGACGAAATATTATAGAACAGAGCAGAATAGAACAGAGGTACAGAATGTAGAATTGAACAGGCCTGTATAAAATCTAACAATACACAGTCCCAGGATAAAACAGAACAGTACAGTAAAATAGAATAGAATGGAATAGAGCAACATAAAATTGTACTACCATGAAGAATCCAACAAAACAGTTATAAGACAGAACAGAACCATATAGAATTGAACACAGTAGAGAATAGAAGAGAATAGAACCATGTAAAATTGTACTAACCATATGGAATGCAACAAAACTGTTATTGGACAGAACAGTACAGAAAAGAAATAACAGAATTGAATACAGTGGAATAGAATAGAACTATATTATAACAATCATAGGACAGAACAAGCCAAATATAACCATATATAATTTAATATTGTGGAATAGAATTGGATAAAATAGAATTCAATAGAACCACATGGAATTGTACAAAATCTAGTTATGGGACAAAATTTTATACAAAAGAGCCATATTGAATTGGATGCAGTGAAATAGAATAGAAACAAATAAAATCTAACAAAACAAAGTGATAGGATAAAACTGAAAAGAAAAAATGGAATATAAAATGGAATAGTGGAATAGAATAAAACCTAGTATTACCATAGTACCATAAGTATTGAACAGAGCTATATATAATGTAATTAGATAGCATACTGCAAATAAATAAACATAGAATACAGCAGAATTAATATAGAATAGCACAGAATTTCATAGAATATAGACACTAGACACCATAGAATTGTACTAACCACAAAAAATAATAAGACAGAACAGAACCATAAACAACCATATAGAACTGTAAACAGTGGAATAGAATAGAATAGAATAGAACCACACAACTGTATAAACATATAAAATAAAAAAAACAGTCATCAGACAGATTTGAAAATAACCATATCAAATTTAATACCTTGGAATAGAAATTAAATGAAATTGTACAAAACTTAACAAAACAGAGTCATAGGACAGAACCAAACTGAAAGAACCACATTGGAGCTATATGAAATTAAAAACAATTAAATAGAATAGAACCACATATAATTGAACAGAACCATATAAAATCTAACAAAACCAAGTGGAATGCAATGGAATAGCATACAACTATGTTGGATTGAACAGAACTAAATAGAATCTAACAAGACAGAACATACACAGAATATAATAGAGCAAATTGCATGTAGAATAGAACACAACAGAATAGAATAGAATAGAATAGAATAGAATAGAATAGAATGATTAGGGGTGATGGAATTTGATTCTGAAGCTTGGCAGTATCTCACAGTTAATTATTTTTCTTCCTGAGGCTGCGCTACAGCTTGTTAATGATAATACTAACTAACAGCTTTGATTTCTGCTCAGTGCTAGAAATGGCAGATTAACCCTAAAGATCATCCTGTGGTTGTTCTTATTTTTCTTTCTTCCCCAGAATGGATTGAGAATCTCATCTCTATTCTATTTCCAGGTTTATTCCATTTGAAGTTGAAAAATGATCACAGAAGGTGCAACATCTCAGTTTATGCAGAAAAAATGATGATCAGTGCAGTGGTAAAGATTATTTGACACTGACCTCTATGTCCCATAATGCCCGTCTCTGGCACTCTCTGGCTCTGCTTTGATGCCTTAAAGGCCTGGCACTGGAATAGAAGACACAAATAAAGGCGAGAAAGAGGATTGTAATGTTGCAGCGTGCACTGCTCAAGAAGCAAAGCACGAGCAGTCGAGCACTGAAGGGCATTTCAGAAACCTTGTCAATGTAAACAAAGAACAGGCCACAATTCCACTTCATTTCAACCACGTTACGGTGGTGCAATTCTGCAGTGTTACGCCTCACTCCAAAGGCTTTTATAGAGACCATGAAAGGGGTTTGTGCACAATGATTATGTTCATTTTGTGAAAAGAGCTTCAGACTGATGTAAAAACATGCTGTAGTTTGAAAACACGGTGAGTGAGTGTGTGTGAGTGGGTGTGTTGTGATTAAGGAGCGGATGGTGGTTAGCACTGCCTCCTGGTGGATTGCTGTATAACTGCACACAGCAAGTGCCTGGCTCTTGAACAGAAACTCAGTTTTTGCTAATCATAAGCAAACAGTTCAGAGGTTATTAACCTGATGTGAGTATTTGTCATGTTAATTATCATTTGTTCCCAGCGTTCTTGTTGTTTAATGTGATTTTTGTGATTCATATCTAGTTGTGCGTGCTTTGTTTGGCTGGAGCACACAAACAAAACAACATTGATGAGCCTCAGCTACGAGGTGGTGTTCATTTTCTGTCACAATACTGTTATATATATATATATATATATATATATATATATAATAAGAATAATATATATAATAATTGTATCTTTTTTTTTGCTGAAAATATAATTATATAATATATGTGTGTGTGTGTGTGTGTGTGTGTGTGTGGCTGAAATAAAAACAAAAATAAACATAGTTTTCAAACTCATTTCGGGAGGAGAGATCAGAGGCAGTTAATAATGATCTCTGCCTCCAATCATCCAATTATCCTATAAATTCCTCAGCTTCGCTCTATAAATAATCAGAGACCCGACCTTCCTCATCCGCGATCTTAGCATCCCTCCTCCTCCCCTGCTCCTCCTTCTCTCTTTGGGGGGAGCTCTCAGGGTTAGAAATCGGCTGTCCGCCTCTTCCTCCCCCCCGAGCTCTTAGGGCTATTCTCCCTAGGACTCGGAAGCCCTTCTAACCCCGAGTTTTCTCCCTAAGCAGCATGCCAAACAGGCTTCGCTATGCTTAACTTGTAAAATCTAAATTTAGAATTTATATCCTGAAATTGAGTTTATATCTTACAATTCTTTTGTTCCCCTAGAATTGCAAGAAAAAAGGCCAAATTGTTCCAAATTGTAAGAAAAATTATGAATTGTGAGATTAAAAATTTTATTTATTTTTATTATTATTTTTTTTTCATCCTGTGGTGGAAACAAGCTTTTATAGATTAAAACATATATTTAAAAAAAATTCAGCTTTGCATCACAGAAAAAAAAATTTAATATATTAAAATAGAAAAGGGTAACTTTATTCTTAAAAAGAATAAAGTAGGCTGTCATGCTGTGGGCGTGTTCTTGTGTTTATGTTTGATATGTTCATGACCATATGCTTCTTAGTTTTCATTCTGTCCCATGTGCTTTGTATCATTTGTATGTGGTTCGTGTCAGTTTGCTTTGTTTCAGTTTTGTCCGTTCCTCCTGCGGTCTTTTCTCCAGACTACGCTAAGAACATACAGAGTATTTTCCAGCTGGCATTCAAAATGGTGGCCGAGGAAGGCCACCCTCCTACCTCGGGGTTGCCAGCGCAGCACGAAATCCCCACGGTGCATAATCCACGGTTGCCAGTGACATCAAAAACCGCGGTTTCTCATCCTCCACAGCTCCAAAGTCGCCAGGAGTATGGGGGTATATCGGTGCCAAAATTAATTCAGCCAAGAGAACTGCCTTCAGCAAACCCAGTGGTTATCCAGCCAGAGACTGAGCGACAGCTGGAGGAGCTGTCTACCATGCCGGTGGTTCCCGAGAACCCCACAGAGGGTGCTGTTCATATCACTCAGCGAGAGGGGCTGAGTGATGTCCAGTTTGGTGCAGGGCTACAGCTAGGGAAGCTTTCAGCCATCCCAGCGTTTCCTGATCCACTTGCAGGGGGCGCCGAGTCCGCACCATGGCACGAGGAGTCGTCTGTTGTCCAGCCGGCCCTGATTACGCAGCCTGAGAAGCTGCAGAAGACCCTCATGGTGTCTAGCCATTCAGTAACCTGTTCCAGTCCCGTAGAACGATACGAGGGGTCGTGTTCTGTCCAGTCTGTCCTGATTACGCAGCCTGAGAAGCTGCAGAAGGCCCTCATGGTGTCTAGACATTCAGTAACGGGTGCCAGCACCGTAGCACGATACGAGGGGTTGTGTCATATCCAGTCTGACCCAATTACGCAGCTTAAGAAGCTAAAGAAGGCCCTCATTGTGTCAAACCAGTCAGTAACAGGTGCAACCCCCTTAGCACGATTCAAGGGTTCGTGTCATGTCCAGCCTGTCTCGGTTACGCAGCCTGACGAGCTGCTGAAGGTCCTCGCGGTTCCTAGCCCCGCATGTAACACGTCTCAACCCCGTAGCACGGTACGAGGAGCCGTGTCAAGTCCAGTTAGTCCCGGTTTCTCAGCCTGTCGATCTATCTGAGGTCTGTGACCCAGACTCATGGTGGCTGGATCCGCCAGACCCGGTCTGTGATCCAGATCCTTGGTGGCTGGATCCTCCAGACCCAGTCTGTGATACAGAACCATGGTGGCCGGATCCTCCAGACCCAGTCTGTGATCTGGAACCATGGTGGGCGGATCCTCCAGACCCAGTCTGTGATCCGGATCCTTGGTGGGTTTGTGATCCAGGTCTCCAGTCACTTAATTTACCAGAGCTTCATGAAGACTGTGAGGCCTCATGGCCAGAACCTCCAGAACCAGTGTGTTGCCCGGAGACTCCATTGGGTCCGCCAGAGGCTGCACTACCTCTGGAGATGTTGGTTCCCAGAGGCCCAACTGGTGGCTGCTCAACCCAAGGAGGTCATGGAGGGCGTATTCAATGTCGGCTCGGTGTCAGAGGGCAATGTCAGTGTCTGGTTGGTCTTGGAGGGCAATATCACTGACTGTTTGGTCACGAAGGGCGCAGTGTCTGTCTAGGAGGGCGATATCACTGACTGTTGGTTGCAGGAGGGAGCGTACACTGTCTGTGTGTTCCCCGAGGGCGCAAAGTCTGTTTGTTCAGCTCAAGAGGGCGCTGTCGCATCCTGCTCGGCCCTGGAGGTCGTCCTTGCCGCCTGGTGAGCCCAGGTGGGTCTCTCCGCCATCAGGTCCACCCAGGAGGACGTCACCACTGCCTGCTCCACCCCGGTGGACGTCTCCGCCACCTGCTCTGCTCAGGAGGACATCTCCTCCGTCTGCCCCACCCAAGTGGGCTTCTCCGCCATCTGCTCCGCCCTGGAAGGTTTCTCCTCCGTCTGTTCCTCCCAGGTGGGCATCTCCACCATCAGATCTGCCCTGGAGGGTGTCACTCCCATGTGTTCCGCCCAGGTGGTTGTCTCCGCCGTCCACTCCGCCCTGGTGGTCGTTGCTGCCGTCTCCACCACCCCCCTTTAAAGCACCTAAAAGCGCCGTGCCTAGGATGAGGGCTATGTCACGCTGTGGGCGTGTTCTTGTGTTTATGTTTGATCATGCCCATGTGCTTCTTTGTTTTCATTCTGTCCCATGTGCTTTGTATCACTTGTAACCCCGCCCTTGTAAGTAGTGTTTGATTCTCTGCCAGTTGTGTTGTCCAGGTGCCTTCAGTCTTTGTCTTGATTAGTCTTTGTATAAATTCACTCCCCTGGTTTTGTATGTTTTTCAGTCTATGATGTTTCTTAGTGGATGTGGTTCATGTCAGTTTGCTTTGTTTCAGTTTTTTTTTTTCATTAAATGTTCTTAAAGAGAACTTCTGCCTTCGAGTTTTCCATGCCGCTGGAAAAGGCTCATGACTCGCTTCACCAGCAGCTACTATTGTAACATAGACAATATTGCTGGACTTTATTTTTCTGGACTTTTTTAATAAAATAAATATAGCCTTGGTAAAGGTTCTTTTCACCATGGGATATTCAGACTGTTTTCTTGCAAATAAAAAATTCATACATATACATACAGTAGGTGGACAACCAGAATCAAGTTTTTACGGTAGCAGCTGTAGAGTGCACTTGCAGCTGTTTACTGTCGATTGACGCTTTAACCATAAGTTATTGAGCAAATGCTTCAAAGCACGTTTTAGCAAATAGCCATCAGCTTTGCCTCGCTGATATGTTATATTAGGTGGCAGCAGTCAGCGGAAAATGAAACAAAAGAAAAAAAACTGTAGTTCACATTCACAAATTCCAATTTAGTTGTCTACTTAAGTTATTTGTGTTTCTTAGAACAAAAATAATGTAGTTTAGCCTACTTTGCATCAGAGCTTTGAAAGTGGTAGCCTATTTTAGTTGGCTAGGAAACATACATAAATGTGTTAAAAAATATATTATTAATATTCGTTACAAGTACGTTTTTTAATAATATTTTAAAATTCATTTGATTAAAACAGCAACAGCGTATATTTGTGTGACGCACAGACTTTTTATTAATTACCTGTGCTTTATTATTTAAAAACACCCAGGGAAAGATCTAACCTCCTTAAGAAAGTGCTGCTTGTTTTATGAATTATTTCCTTTATTTTAGTATAATGTGAGGCACTGTATTTCACTCCCATTTTTAAGACATGACTAAAATAAGAAACAAATAAATTAAACCTGCCATGATTTAGCTAACATATTGAACAGATTGCATTTCTCTATAAAGGTGCGACCAAGAAAACATTAGTTTATAATTATAATTATTATTATTATTATTTATTTTTTCCATAACTAATAGGCCTGTGCATTTTGGAAAACTTATTATGAGTGCTTGAGCACGGAATATATTAAGAGGGTGGCAGCGCTGTTTAACACCTTCTAAACATCTCAGTTTGAAATCATTCAAAGCATTACACAGGTTTGCATTCTGCTTTCAGAACTGTGCATGATGGAGAGATGATATCATAACAGTGTTTTGTCTTCTGAAAAAAAAAACATAAAATGAATTAAAATTGATATCCATTCTGCAGATTATTGTACTTCTGGTTTTCCCATTGTAAATCAGATATGTTGTCTCCCCAAATAAATGTTTTTATTTTTTTGGTATTGTTCATAAAGCATGTTTTTCCCAAATCTAAAATAGCCTGTTAAATGCGTTCGTAGATGGACGTGTTCAGGGGCTGGTTGCACCAGCTTATTTATGTGGCTGAAATAAAAATAGAAATAAAAGTGAATTTATATCTTGTAATTCAGATATATTCATATGGTGCACATGAACCAAAAGATCTGATTACTCAAAATAAATTAATTCACAAAAACTAATCTGATTGCTGTGTCTGCTGCATATAAACAGCACAGCAGGATTTAGTTGACATATTTCTACTGTTGCATGTTGAGGCTGCCCAACCCTTTAAACTACAGCAACACTTCGCCTGAGCAGCAAAACAAGTCATTATTATCATGTGTTTGGACATCTCATCTCTTCATACACCAAACACATCCATTTCCCCAATCCTTCCTCCAGCACATGTCAGTGTGTCCCCGCAAATATACATAAACACGTGTGTCATCCTCCTTTTCTCCATGTGGGCTTTGCATTAAACTGTGTGTCTCTAACAGCGCCACTATACCAGTAATTGGCCCATGATGGAGTGCTGATTGCCTCACAGTACCTGGGGAGTTCAGCACACATTAGCATTCAATAAAATTGCAGATGCATACACAAATACACACACACACACACACACACACACGCATGCATCACTCCAGTAAATGAGTTTATCACAGAGGCTTTCTGCTCATCTTCATGTCACACGAATGGACGGTTTATTTGCCATGTAAATTTGATCAGCAGAAGTTGAATTAAAGGAACTGTATGAAAGAAATGGTCAAAACTGGTACTGCAATCACAAAATACTATTGAGCAGTGTCTCCCCTGCCCCTCCCCGTTGACTAGAGGTTGCCAGATAAGCTGCTTTTATCTGTCTCCATCGTTCAAACGCAAATTATATTCAGTACAAAACATTTCTATAGGTTCTATAGATGTTGATTTTTGATTTCTTTAATGTGCTAATGTGCTTATTTATTTATTTAAATTTTTTGAGGCCATCTTTTATGGAAGCTTGTTTCATTTTTCACTTTGTTTTATTTTGTTTCAAAATAAAAATGTAATAATTCAGACAATTTTTTCACAATTTTGAGTTAAAATCCAATACTTCTGCATTAGAACCTTGCAATTCTGGAAGAAAAAAAAAGAATTATGAAATAATTAAACTTTTTTTGTATATTAAAACAAATCTAAATATTAATATTTAGATTTGTATAATATATAATATAAGAAGAAAAATACAAAAAAAGTAATGAAAATACAAAAGAGTTTATAGTTTATTTGAGTTTGCATTTATATCTAAGATGCACTGCCAATGTACTGCCTCTGAAGTCTAAAATATATTTTATAACATTACAATATATTTTGACATTTAAAATTTTGTGTAAGTGATTAATTTAACTGAACTAAAGCTGGGTGGAACTTGATATTTAGTTCAATAGTTTACTTATTTATGCATTTTATAGTTTACTGTAGTGAAATACTGTACTATACTGTAACTCCACTCTTACAAAAGTATGGTAACGCTTTATTATATGGTTAGACCTGTTAGTTGCTTATTAGCTGTTACATTTCTGTCTGTTTAGTTCTGTTCTTAGTTTCGTTTTCATGTGTTCTTGTTTTAGTTTCGGTTCATGTCTTCCTGTTTAGCTCCTGTTTGCCCATATTTGTTTTTTCTTGTGTCTGTGTGATTATCAGTTGATTATTCCCCGCCTGTGTTTTCCCAGCTGTGTCTAGTTTAGTTCATTAGTCCTTGTGTATTTAGTTTGTGTCCTTTTCAGTTTAGTTGGTTCGTGATTATTGTTGTAATGTTGTTTTATGTCAGATTGTGCATGTGTCCCGAATCACGGCCCGGAACGCCATTAGTGAATCCAATTCTAGTCCCTAGTTTACGGCCAGGAGGGCCAATCCCGATCCCAGTTCCAGAGTCTCGGCAGAGTGAGCACATCCAGATCCCTGTGGATTCCGTTCCACAGTCACGGCCAGGAGTGCCAATCCAGATCCCTGCGGATTCCATTACTCAGTCATGGAAAGGAGTGCCAGTCTGCCTGTCTCAGCCAGGAGTGCCAGTCCCAACTTGACCAGAAGAGCCAATCCCGAATCCACTTCCTGATTTACGGCCAGGAGGGCCGATCCCGAGTCCAGATCTTGATTCACGGCCGAGAGAGCCATTCCCAAGTCCAGTTCCTGAATTATGGCTGGGACAGCCGATCCCTAGACCAGTTCCTGATCCCAGGTCCCATCCCTGAGCATGCGCTGCAATAGCACCCTACAGAGCACGTGCTGCAAGAGCGCCCCTTAGAGCCTACGCTTCCAGCTTGAGTTTGCGCCACAACAGCGCCTTCCTAAGTTCCCACTGCCAGAGCACTCATAGACCCGATCCTCTGTGGTTTCGCACAGTTTCTGATCCGTCATGGTCTCAGCTAGATCTCAATCCACCATTGCCTCATGCGGATCCCGATCCGCCATGGCCTTACACTGATCCCTATCCATCCTGGCCCCAGCCACAAGTGGCCCTTGATCCATCACAGCCACTGGCAGCCCTTCATCCGCCACAGGCAGCCCTTGTTCCGCCGTGGCCTCTCACAGTCCCAGATCCGCCGTGGACTTGCAGAGTTCTGGATCCGCCCTGGCCCCATCCAGATCCACCACAACGATCAGGAGATTGTCCACTGAGACCTTCAGTTATCCCCTGATGTGGCATACTCGCCCAATCCCTCAGTTGTTGTTTATTCTTTCTGTCATTTAATAAAACCCGTTCGCTTTATCTACCTGTACTGATTCCAGTGTCCTCAGTCAGAGCGTTCCAGCATTGTCTATTAAAAAGACATTGCTTTATATGTCAAGTCTCCAGCGTTCCTTTCTCCTCACGGCAAGACCATAACATTAGCATGCATATTACTAGAATATTAGCCATTTATTAGTGCTAATATTAGTGCACCAATTAATGTCTTATTCTTCATAACCTTATTCTACATTCTACATCTACCCTATACCTAAATTTAACAACTATCGCACTATAAATAAGCAGCAAATTAGGAGTTGATTAAGGGAATAGTTAATAAAACCCCAGAGGGTTAATAACAAATGTTCCCTATTCTAGATTGTTACCAAAAGTATTACAGTACCAGATCCACACATATGTCAATTTGAAATCAACAGTGTGCTACTGATATATTCATTTATGTTGTTATGTACTCCTCTACTAAATGATTGCAATATTCATATAGAACCCTGTACCCTGGATTTGTGTTTTACTCCAGGGTAATTCAGAGAATACTCTACAGTGTGTGTAATGAATCTGTATTCTGGTGTTGCTGGAGCATCTTGTCCTGCAGTATCCTGGCTAAACAAAGCGGCATCATTAAGAATGCATGCTAATGGTTTATCCTATAGATCTGTGTGGTTTATATTGATGTATGTATAGATTACACACTCTGTCCGTGTCAAGATGTGGTCATATGGTGTGTGTAGTTACAGCCATCTTCTAGAAAGACAATTTGTATCGGTTTCACAAAAACACGCTATCATCTACCTCAATATTTCTTTAAATTAACAAATGAAGTGGAATTAATCAGTGATGATGTTCATAATTTGTAACTTAGTAGTTGACAAATAAAAATAATACTGTGTCCTATTGTGTGACAGTAAAAATGTAGGTTAAAAAACCCTGAAATACAAATAACATGAGAAAAATGTCTCTTTATTCTTATTTGAGTTACAAACAGCATGAAACGGGTTGATCTTTAATGTCTTTATTCAACTTTTTTCCTTCACACCGTAGAACACATTGATGCGTCAACTACCCATAAATACTGTGTGTGTGTGTGTATATATATATGTGTGTGTGTGTGTGTGTGTGTGTGTGTGTGTGTGTATTTTTATTTATATATATATATATATATATATATATTGTGGACCATTTGTGTGTGTGCATGAGTGTAATTATAAAAAATATAATTCTTATAATACTATAATATTAATACAAATTTTCAAAGTATATTTCAAGAAATAGGAAATTACAGTAGCTGAAGAAAATAGTAGTTACTCTAGATCAAGTTTGTTCTAGTCCAGCCACTTTTTGTGCATATATCTAAAATGCACTTTTGATATTCTGAATTTGTTTTTCTCCTGAAGCCTTTAGATTTTATATTACAATATATGTTGACATTTGGAAAGCATTTGAAAAACTTCCGTTTGGTTAATAAACTTTTGTTTATACCATGAATTTACAGTATGTGTTATTTAGCCAGAATAACATTTTTTTTTTCAATATGAGGTCACTTCAGGACTCAGATCCAGCATTTCAAGAAACATAACATCTGTTATGAACTCTTGTGTTTGTGCAGATGGCTGTTGCCATAGTGACATAATTACGGTAATTAGCTATGCTACAGTGCATTTGTGTTCGTTAATACACTTTTGTACTCACTTTGTACTTTGCACCTCCAGACACATGTATTGCATCTCTGACAGGGTCAAGATATATAGACTAACTACTTTTTGTGAAGCAAATACCATGGTAAAGTGGGTTACAGTAGGATTTTACAGTATGTGTGTTTAATGTGGAATGTTTTCTCTCTCTCTCTCTCTCGTTTTGTTGGTTCAGCTGATGCAGCAGCAGGCAGCGATCATGGCAGCTTCTCACGGTGGTTATTTAGCTCCCAGCGTGGCGTTTCCAGCAACACAGATTCACCAGGTGGGGGCGCTCAACATGAACGGCCTGCCGCCCACCCCTATGACCCCTGTGTCAGGTGAGTCTGACCCTCAACCTAAAAAACCTGTTGTTTAGGTGCCAGTTTGATCTCAAATGTTCCACCTCAAATTTCTTACTGCTCAAAACTCTTTAAGACAAGTCATGTCACTCGGCGGCCAAACACCTCCAAGTGCAGCTCATTTGTAATGGAAAACATTTTTCTCAACTAGCGCTATAAAAAGTTTATTTCCCAGGTGAGATCAGTGTGTGCATGTGTTTGTAGAGGTTTAAGCTAGCTCTCCAAGACTAGTATCCACTTTATTTTTTGTTGCATTACATTATGTTAGTTACTGGCAGTAAGTATCCCAGATTTGACTGTGTTTTGTGATCAAAGCACATCTCATGCTGAAGATCAGCTTTCACTCCCACCTCACCTGATCAGTGTCACGGACTGGAACATACCAGAGTTTCTATTGATCGTGGGAACTGATGAGCTGGACGTGAACCACATCTCACAGATGTGTTTCAGATGGAGACTGCCACAAACACACACAAACACACACAGCTGCGGCAGATACAGGATTGTCCACAGGGTCCTGAAACTAAGAAGCTTTTAAAAATTCATACGCTGCAGACATGTTCAAAGTGCACCGTAAATGTTCAGAACAAAACATTTTGGTCTATATTTAGGAGGAAAGTAGCATGTTGTTGAGCTTTGAGCTGACACACATGTACAGAACTAATAGTCCAGTTTTGATTTCATAGGCTCTTTAATTATGTATATATGCAGCTCCCAGAAAGGCACATGGATTTGATTCAGATGCCCTGCGATCAGCTTCAGTCTCCTGTAATTGCACAGCGTTTGAAATGCCAGGCCTTTGACTGACAAGCGTAATCATCTGGCGCTCAAGCGATCTGTGCCACACAGAACAGATGCTTTTATCTGTGTGTACCATGACCTTTAGTCTGGGTGCTGTTCTGGGCTCAGCATTTGCCTTTCATTTCCTAATCAAACTAATGATGTGACCAGCAGGATGGTGATCTGAGACCAGTGCAGATCTGTCCAGGGGTCAGTTTATCCTCTGACAAGCAACTCATCTAACTGCCACCTTTCTCCTTTTCTTCCTTACTTTGATTTATTTATTTGATATATAGGATATGTATTTATTTGATATAAGTATGAAGGTTCTTTACAAAAATAGTGTATTAAAATATGGCATATAAACTTATGCTTGAAAGTTATGCATATACATTTTTTTATATTTATAATATTTATTTATATGAAATAAAATGTAATATTATTTAATTATTGATCTTTTTACTATCATTGCTTAATTCAAATTACATTCATATTCTATTAAATATTATAACATATAATGTGGTAAGATTACAATTTGTGGTACTGATATTTTACTAATATTAGTGTCATGCTGGACATTTCCCATCAGCCACTGCACCTTCTCACCACCATTGACCTCATACTCACATGGACTATGAACTATAGACATATATACACTTAGACGCCTCGTTGGCCACTTTGCGCCATTGCTGCGATACGTCAATGCACCCGCCATCTTTCTCCGGGCAAGACTGTTTTAAAAACAAATTTCTGTGAATGGAGGAGCTGGGTTTTTTGGATCAAATCACAATAACGTTTACATTTATTAGTCGATTTCAGTAGTTTGTGGTATGCATGGACTTAAAAATAACTCCAGTTATTTACTCAGGCTTGGAAAATCTTTATTTTTTAAAAGAAATTATGAAAGCTCACTCACTGTTGATTTGGATGATTTTGTTGATACAGTGCACAGTAAAATAGTAAAAGTCCTTTCACCTAAGCCGCCCTGGAGGGCGTCTCTGGCTCCTGTTCTGCCCTAGATGGTGTTCCTGTCACCTAGGCCATTCTGGAGGGCGTCTTTGGTTCCAGTAGAGGGTGTTCCTGTCACCTGCTCCACCCTGGACTGTTGGGATGGGAGTGTCTAAAAGCCGCTTCTTAAAGGGGGGGCTATGTCATGTTGGACTTAATTTCCCATCAGCCACTGCACCTTCTCACCACCATTGGCCTTATACTCACATGGACTCTTCACTACTCACACCTGTCTGCCATTTGCAATCACTGTCACAGCTGCTGTTCATCACCACGCCCACACACTCAGTAGCACTAGCATAAAAGCTAGGTTCACCAGTCGGATATTGCGAGGTCTTGATTTGTTTTGGCTATTATTTATGACCGTTATATATATATATATATATAAAATTTAAATTATATAATGTTTAAATATATAATAGATTAGAATTTTGTATATAAAATATACAAAACACCAGCATCTGACAGGCACCCCAGACCATCACTGACTGTGAGTACTTGACACTGGACTTCAGGCATTTTGGAATTTCCTGCACACACCTGTACACGGTGGCTCTGGATATTTCTAATCCAGACTCAGTCCACTGCTTCTGCAGGTCCCCCAAGGTCTGGAATCGGTCCTTCTCCACATTCTTCCTCAGGGTCCGGTCACCTCTTCTCGTTGCGCAACGTTTTCTGCCACACTTTTTCCTTCCCACAGACTTCCCATTGTGGTGCCTTGATACAGCACTCTGGGAACAGCCTATTCGTTCAGAAATTTCTTTCTGTGTCTTACCCTCTTGCTTG
>JAUMHI010000022.1:3328984-3350713 GCA_032359435.1 Enteromius unitaeniatus
TAGATAGATAGATAGATAGATAGATAGATAGATAGATAGATAGATAGACAGACAGATAGATAGATAGATAGATAGATTAGTAGGTAGGTAGGTAGGTAGGTAGGTAGATTGGTAGGTAGGTAGGAAGATAGATAGATAGATAGATAGATAGATAGATAGATAGATAGATTGGTAGGTAGGTAGGTAGGTAGGTAGATTGGTAGGTAGGTACGTAGTTTGGTTGGTAGGTAGGTATGTAGGCAGGTAGGTAGGTTGGTTAGTAGGTTGGTAGGTAGGTAGGTTGTTTGGTAGGTAGGTTATTTGGTAGGTAGGTAGGAATGTAGATAGATAGATAGATAGATAGATAGGTTGGTAGGTAGGTAGATTGGTAGGTAGGTAGGTAGATTAGTAGGTAGGTAGGTAGGTAGGTAGATTGGGAGGTAGGTAGGTAGGTAGGTAGGTAGGTAGGCTGGTTAGTAGGTTGGTAGGTAGGTAGGTAGGTTGGTAGGTAGGTTGGTTGGTAGGTAGGTAGGACGGTAGATAGAGACCTAGGTAGGTAGGTAGATTGGGATGAGACCAGAAGTGTTCTTCATGACTGTCACACACCTGCAGAGCTGCATCAAGCTGTTTGCTTTTGTTGATCTGACACAAGGACAAGAATGAAAGCAGGAAACTAATCCTGTTATGGCTGAAAGTCAAATTAAACCAAGAGCATTAAACGCATGCCTTCGGTTTTCCAGGTATTTAAACGACACACATGCTTTTGGTGATTTTTTTTTACGAGTGTTTCCTGTCAAGAAGCTCTGTTAATGCCGGACACATGGATTTTGTGTGTGTAATTTTAGGTTGATGACGTCAAGTCCCAGTGAGACACTGACATGCTTTGGTGTTACAGTAGGATTAATCTGGTGCTTAGTCTTTATGCGCTAATTAACTCCACCTACTCCATCCTTCCATACACCCACTGCTCACAGAGATTACACTCGTTCATTTCATGAATGAAAGTGAGTCTGCAGTAGTTTTTGGATTCACAAATGTGTCTCATTATGGCTGTGGATGGATGTACTGTAAATGTTTAATGTTGATTTGCATGGTGCTTTAATGAATTTAAAGAAGCGAGAGTGAGAGTGAGAGTGCCGCACAACAATCCACATCACTCCAGTCCAGTTTTATGTTCCCTACTGCACGTTTCACCTCAGTTTCAAAGAGACATGTCCGCTGAGTGGAAAGGAATAAAAGATGTCAGAGTTTTACTGCCTGTAGTGTTCATTTCTTTTGGAAACTGCAGTTATATGTACAGTGCTTATAGGTACATATTTCGCGTCTTTCAAAAAGTGCACCAAGATATGTTTTTGTCATGAGACCAGGTAGTTCTTCCGCATGAATGATTTCTAACAGCTGGTATATTTGTCACCAAAACAACACATTATCTGTTAAAAGATTTTAATTGACACACGTTGGCATCTCATGTATATCAGAAGAATAGTGTCTTTATCTGTAGGACGTTTCTGAACTAATGCTGCTAAGTAAGCAGTCTGTGGTCTGCGGTTATCTGTGGTTATCTATTCTTAGGCTGTGTTGTGATGCAGGTGCAGAGAAGGGATAGAAGAGATAATCTGCTGTCCATTGTGAAGAAGAGACTCTTTTTCATCACGCAAATATTTACAGAGAGAAGAAAAGGTCAAGACATAAAAGTAATTACTGAATAAACACTTTTTTTATTCTCTTTTTTGCACGTCGGACATCCAAGTTAAAAAATGATAAATAACAAAATAAGATATAGTCATTCTTTTTTCTTTCTAAATGCACATTGCTTGACTCTGACTAAGGGTTTCTCACAAAGACAGTTTAATTAGTGCTGCTTCGTAATGAAGTTTAATTAGCTGATGGTGTTGTCCCAGTTATCTACTTTTTACGTTCTTCCCTTCGAGATTGTCGTCAGGCTGTAATTACAGGGTTAATGTTTGGGGTCAGGCTTGGAATTAGGTAGAGGTTAAGTCTTGAAACAATGCTTAAATGTACAATAACTTCATTTAAAGAATGACATTTTGGTCTCCATTCATTCTAGGTTTAGATGCTGAATGTAAAACATTTAAAAACATTGTAAGATTTCATACAATATTCATTTGAAATTGTCGCAATGTACTGTAGTACATTTCACAAATAATTACAGAAATGGCAAGTAACACTGATGTGAATGTGAAATTTGAAGAAAAGACTGAAATAGTACTTTTTGTTCCGTTAATCTTTGTTTTATTTATCTTGCGAAAAATGGTGTACTCAGATGCAATTGAAATACAAAAGAAGAATAATCATTATAATACTTTATAGTGTTGTTAATATTAAATATCAGAAAGCACTTACTTGGACTCATTTTGAATGTAGAGATTGCAAATTCTTTATTTTGGATTGATTCTGACAATAGCATATCACAATTTGGAAATATAAAGGAAACATAGAGAAAGAAACAATAAAGACATTAAAAAATATGTATATGGACTTCTTCAATCAATCAATATGATAAGAGAAAAGAGCCAGGTAAACACAAGAAACAAAATTTACAAGAAAACAAAATGTAAAAAACATTTTCTGCATTGCATTTTTGAATTATTTTTTGTTTTGTAATTATGCACATTTATTATGTTGTAACATCATTACTGTAATGTGGAAATAATATATAATAATTAAAAAATAGCATGTTCACACTAATCCTAATTTTAATGTTTTGTTAGTGCAAACTACTTCAGATGAAGAAACATTATTTTTAAGATGCCTAATGATGCTTATTTTTCATTGCTTTAAAAAAACAGCAGATCTCCACAGCTTTGCACTGATTTACATGGATCATCCAGGTAAGTGATTCTAGTTCTGTTAGACTTCACTTTGAACAACAATCTGTTATTTTATTTCCCTCTGATGTAAGTTTGGACTATGTTTGATTGTAATGTTCATCCAGAATCTCCTGTGGCTGAAGCATGTATTAAGCCCTGAGCCTATTGTTCTACTAACCTCTTAAAGGGACAGTTCACTCAAACATGAAAATTCAGTCATTATTCAGTCACCTTTGTGTCATTATAAAACTCCAATCCATACAGGTTGATTAACTGAGGACTGAATTTTCCTTGCGGGAGAAATATTTATTTATCATTTGTGATTTAAAGGAAGACACACACTGAATAATCACATCATGACACATTTGTCTTCTGCCACCTGCTTCACCTCCGTCATGGTGCTCTGAGCTTTGGCTTTGATCGAATCAAAGTCCACGTCCATGTTCTGGAGTTTTCCCAGAAAAGAGTCGTTCATCTCCTCCTGTTCCTCGTCTTCCTCCACCATCTTTGCCAGCTCCTCGGGAACGTCCAGGTCATCTCCCGCCATCTGAACCGTGGCCTCGTCTTGAGCACTCTGTTTACAAACAGAGCAGAGTAATAGAATATGCATAATAAAGCTGTTTTAACCCCGTAGAGCTTTATATATTAAATAGTCTGTTTTTTATGGTACAGTTTAGATAAAACGAAAACAAAAAGTTTGCAATATACCCTTAAAAATAAAGGTGCTTAAAGATGCCACAAAAGAACCTTTTGTCTAAATGGCTCCATAAACAACCTTTAAAGTAGTCATATGATGCAATTTCTAGTTTTCCTTCCTCTTTGGAGTGTTACGAGCTGTTAGTACAAAGATAAAATCCCTAAAGTTGCAAAGACTAAAGTCCTAAAACCGAAGAGATATTCTTTATGACAGTTATGACTTGTCCACACCCCCGTAAAACAGCTAGTTTAAACACGCCCTCACTTCTCTACATCACAGAGTGGGTTTATGTTCAAACACCGCCCAAATGTTTCCACAAAGAAAGAAGGCGGAGCTATTATTCTGTCTGTAGTGTTGATGCAGGTGCCATGTTCTGGAGACGCTGTGTGTCGTTGTGAAAGTCAAACTACTTTGTTTGTGCTTTCAAAAGAGGACACGACTAGAAATCAGTGTTAAGTTGTGTTTCCGACACTGTTCCAGAACAGTTGAACACAAATATTGGAGTGTGTTCAGCACATTTACGGAGGACTGGTTCCTGAAGCTGACAGAGCAGTCTATGCTGGCTGTGCACAGAGACTAGAAAGAGAGGCAATTCTACCTCTGCAAGAACACTGCTGCTGACCACTCACAACCTTTCAGTAAATTAAATTAAAGCACCTCGCTTTTTTAGAGCGGTGAGCTTTGTACAAATCGACCCGTTTTAGGAGGTGGAGCTTAGAGGAGAAACTATAATGTACAGTATGTGGAAAATAATGTGTTTTTTTAAACACATTGTATTACACCAAATACACAAAATAAATTTCTTTTTAGCAATATCATATGACTCCTTTAACATCTGAAGAACCTTTCTGTTTCACAAAAGAAGAAGAAGAAAAAAACAAAAGAAGGTTCTTCAGATTATGAAAAGGTAAGAAAGAGAAAAAACCTTTGACTGAATGTTTCTTTGTGGAACCAAAAAAGTTTCTTCTGTGCAATCGCTGTTAAGAACCTTTTAAAGTGCCTTCATTATGGGTTATGAAAGGTATATACAAATTTTAATTTTGGGAATCTTTCCGATTTATAGCTTTGCAGAATGTTTTCATTCACTTTGAGCTGTGTTACACACTGCATGAAAGATCATTTTAGAAAATCCATAATTGGGCCACTTTAAGCACCTTTATTTTTAGATAAAATCTATTCGATACATCAGGCTTTTGTGGCTCATATAGTCTGACATAGTGAGAATATAGAGCACAGTTTCATTCAGAGACAAAAACTGAGCGAAAATATGCAATTTGGTACAGAGGTTGATATTTATATTAACAAAGAGTTATGAAATTCTGTTATGTTAATCAACGAGATCTTTATAAAAGTACATCAGATATTCACATAAATGAATATAAACATTAGTCATCATCACTCTGTATCTTCAATAATATGACTTACAGTAGTAAGATAAGATTTAAATAGATGCAATGATGACTGAGAGACGAAGAAATAAGCGTTCACTATTAAAAATGTATGTACTGAAGAAATTACAGTATTACTGTAGATTTAAATTAATGTTATTTACGGGCAACAGTTTGTTCAAAGTTAAACAAGAAATGTTTTTTTTATAGGTTTATTCTGTAAAGATAAAGACTTGTGCATGTTTGATGTTCACTCATATTTGAACAAACTGTTGCCAATAGATTTGATATATATAAATCTACAATAAGTTACTGGCAACCAGCTGCATAATTACCGCAAATCTTTTTACAGTGTTCTTCAAAAGCCCGCAGGATCAGATTTGAGGCGCACATCAATTTAAGCTTAATCAAATAAAGAAAGGCTTAGACATTATTATCCGGCAGAAAGACACATTATCATTCATAGGCCTTAAATTTAGCTTTACAGTAGATATAGGGTCACCTTAGTTAAATGTTTCAAGATATTAACAAATGTCACCACAAAATCAAGTCAGTGTTATTTGTGAGATGCTACATTAGTAATGAAAATATATAAAGCGATGGTCTGTTACCTGTGGTATTCTGTATTTGTCTCTCATCAGAACTCGAAGGTTTGCTCGCTCTGCTTTTTTTGTAGCAAACTCCTTGTCCCTGGTGATTCTGTCAATAAAACATGTTCATGTGTTAATGCACGTTTAATTTAACATTTTTACAACATTAGTTGATGTTAGACAACAGCTAACAATGTGAGATAATGTTCTTAACACGTTCAGGATCTTCTGAGGTCTTTAACACAGTTTGCTGAGCATCATGGGCACCGGCGATACTTTAACGTATCATTGTGAACTTTTAGCGTACACTCAGGACTTTATATGCTCAGTGAATCTTCTCAGGGATCTGTTTCTGTTGTATTCTGCTCTATTATACAAACGGAGCTGGAATATGTTGAGAAAACTGCTTCAGAAATCACAAAAGAAAAGAAATTCTAATGCATGATTGAAAAAAACATAAATGTTAACAGTAAAAAACGTGCAATTATGAGAATCTAATGGTAACCATTTAATACAAAACTTAAAAAGTAAACATCCATATTTATTGTATTAAATAAAATGTAATTTAAAAAAATCCAAAAATAATTAAAATATATAAATTTTCAAATATGTACAATACAATTTTTTGAATATGAATTATTTAATAAAAAGCAACAAAGGTAAAAAAATTTATATCAGATTTTTTTAGTGAGATTGACCCTATAGCTGAAGTGGCATGATTAACCTAATTTATGTGAGCAGACATTAAGTGATCATTTACATGCTGTTGATTTTACCTGAAAGCAATCAATCTAAGCGTCTTCCTAACTAGTCCTCACAATCGTATTACTCTGACCCACTGAGATTAGCCATGCTTCATACGTATCTACAGACCGATGCTCCCAGAAACAATCAACAGGCTGGTTCACCGCACTACAGCTGACCTGCAGCAGGAGCCTAAGAAGGTTAGAAGGGTTTAGAGCTAAAATATGGAGCAGGTGGCTTTATATCTCGATTCAAACAGGGACGACGCTGTAATACTTACTAACCAATCCCAGGCCAGTTATTAAACTACACAAAAAAATGCTACTACATTTAAGGGAAGCGGTTGCAAACTATTTATTTGAGCTACATTTAAATAAAACATTTTGTTGAAAGTTACTCGCTGAAAATAGCTGAAATAAATTGAATGCAACCACTTACCTTAAAAAAATTGTAAATTCAGTGGATTTTACAGTGAACATAAAAATGCAATGTTTGCAATCCAAAAAACTATTATATTATATTACAGTTTAATTTACTGTTAATTGAGAAAATGCTAAAAAAATTAAAGTTTAAAATAATTTCTTAATTTTTTTAATTATTTTTTTTTAGTTCTATGAGACAAAAACTAATTTTTAAAAAACTCGATTTAAAATGAAAACAAGGTATGAAAATACAATAATACATAGCTCAAAGCATTAATAAAAACTATTATAGTACACAAATATGCTAAAATAACACTTCCAAATGTATTTAATGTAATTATTTTATAATATTTATTAATTATGTTATAATTAATAATGTTATTACAACTGGGGAAAAATTCTCATTAATAATGAAAAAAGGATGTAATGCAACTGAAATTGCAATCAAATTATCATAGTTATTTATATAAATTATTTTATTATAAATATTTCATTATTTTCGCTTTATTTAGAGTTCATTAATTATTAAATAGTTTTCAGAATTATATAAAAAAGAAAAAAGTGACATAAAAGCATTACAAAAAAAAAATTTTAAAATGAAATTCAAATTTAATTGATGAATATTCAAGATAGAAACATAAATGATATTTAAATAAGCTGCCACAGACAGCACCTGATTCTGAGACAGCTTTCTGATGTAACTAGTTGTTGTAGTTGGATCACATTAAAGGCTGTGGGCTTTGACCCCACAGGGACTCTCATGACCCAGTTCTGGACTTAATGCTACCGGGCGTTATATAAAGAGATGAAGTGTAATGCAAAGCAACATT
The DNA here is from genome assembly GCA_032359435.1 of Enteromius unitaeniatus. Classification (NCBI taxonomy): domain Eukaryota; kingdom Metazoa; phylum Chordata; class Actinopteri; order Cypriniformes; family Cyprinidae; genus Enteromius; species Enteromius unitaeniatus. The sequence continues at coordinate 3,336,466 of JAUMHI010000022.1, forward strand.
ACAGCGGTGTGTGTAGGCTTTTTTCCGAGACGTCACAGTAACAAGCTTTCTCCTTTCACTCCTGATCTGTCCGGCTGAACAGTTCAGAGTCTGTATTTCCCATCATTACACGAGTGCACACTAGATTGTTTGTTTCTGTGAAATCATGACAGACAGTGCTTGTAGTATATGTGATGTATCTCTGACTCCAGCTGACCCTGCTATCGGCCGGCAGCAGGCCACAGGAAACGGCAATTAGGATAAGACAATAATTACTAAAAGGCTAAGACGATTTCAGTGTGTTTATAAACATCACTTTGCACTGCGTGGGATTCAAAGTATACTATATTAATATGATTAAATATAAAAGCCAATCTAGCGGTCATTAGTGGTGCAATTGTTTGGTTTTGTTTTGTTTTGCTTAACTTTGGTGAAGAGCCTGGAGCACAAAAGCAGCCGCTGGGGTATATTTCTAGCAATAACCAAAAACACACTGAATGGGTCAAAAGGATACATTTTTCTTTTATGTGAAAAATCATTAGGATATTAAGTAAAGATCATGTTCCATGAAGATATTTTGCAAATTTCCTGCTGTAAATATATCAAAACTTCATTTTAGATTAGTAATATACATTGATAAGAAATTCATTTGGACAACATTAAAAGTGATTTTCTTAATATTTAGTTTTTTTTCCCCAGATATCCAAATAGTTGTATTTCAGACACATATTATCCCATCCTAACATACCATACGTCAACAGAAAGATTACTTGTTCAGATGATTTATAAATCCAAATGTTCAAAAATGTACCTTTATGACTGTTTTGTGGTCCAGGGTCACATATAAAAATGACCGTGGTTTAAATGGGGTTAGTTAATAACTACAAATATACTGTAAAATAAAAGATCATTGATATTTAATTATTTTTAAAATGAACACAATTAAACAATTAATAAAAATATAAGATGAAATATAATGAAATATAAATATTAGCTGAAAAGTAATTATACATTTTCACAATTATAAATTATTGTTAACTAAAAAGTAAGCTATTAACAAGTTTTTTTTTTTAAAGCCTGAAATAAAATATAGATCTTAGATGACAAATAGTAATACTGGCAGACATTAATGTCACTGTGTTGTTTGTAACTACACAAATGTGTCAGGTGGTCACATGACATTCACTTTCTGCCCTCTCATTGGTCCTCTCCATAACTGCTCAGTTGCATAAAGTTGCATGCGTTGTTCAATTTTAGTGCTCAATGAAACAGAATATTGGTTTATCGCTGCTAAAATTGCCAGTATCAATACTTTTTGAGTATTCAGCAAAATATCTGCTTAATATTCAAGTACGTATAGCATCCAATGAGATTCACTGAAAGAGACCAAAATAGATGAGACAAAATCTCTTTACATGCTGCAAATATGAATCATGTTGTGGTTAGTGTTGTCTATATTAGCTGTAAGCACATGTTGCTGTTTCATACTTTAATTTAACCAGCTTAATCTGTCCCAGCGTTATAAACTCAATTTATTAGATTTTTTTCAACTTTACGCTACATTTATGTTTATTTACACAGACTGTTTAATGCTGCTCATGTATATATGCATAATGTAAATAGCTTATGAATTAAAAAACAAAACTCATTAGAGGGCAAAGCTCCCATATTATTACTTATTACTCTTGATAAAGACTTTTTTAAGGATTAGAAAATCTAAACTTCACATTGTTTATTTCAGTAGCATGAAAAACAAAAAACGAGTTCGAATATGGAATAATTAAAAGGGAGCAAAGAAGTGTCTTCAGTCTAATGTGAGTGATCTTTCTCAGAATCTCAGGTTATAATCGCTGAAGCTGCCTTCAATTATTCACATATTTTCTGCACTTTATTGTCTATGATGAGAGAATTTGAAATGCTGTTTCATCAGAACACCTCTGATTGGTCCCTGTGTTCATAAACTCCAGAGAAACGCACGCAGGTATAACACATCAGTTTGACTCACTTCTCCTCGATGAGCTGTTTCTGATACTCCTCAAACTCTTCTCGGCTCATTCCTTTAGATGCCGCCGTCTCTTTCCCACCATCAGTCTCCTCTCCATCGTTATTTCCTCCGGTCATGTTCTTCAGTTTGTCCCCCAACATCTGCTGCAGGAGGAACGCCATCTCCTCTGATTTTAGGCCTGAAGAAGCGATCCACTAGTATTTGACCCTCGGCTTTCCAAAAGTAAGTTTTGCAGTTGAGAAATGCAAGCTGCTTTGGGTTTTTTGGAGCAACGACAACACTATGAAGACAATAGAGGTGTGTGAGTTCCAGATTTGGCACCTGTGATGAAGATGAGGGTGATGAAAACGGCTCAAGAGCTTAGCTCATTATAAATGTCCCACCTTGAGCCAAGGACAAACAGCTATTGTCTTCACGCATAATACTGCAGATCTGAAATACATAACTAGTATCCATTCACTTTATTAACAGAAAAGATGTACAATGTTGTTCAAAAGTCTGAGACAACTAGTGAGAAATGCTTTTTTGGAATGTAATACTTGTTTATCATTATAAAAAATGAATTGAAAAGTTGAAACATGAACATAAAGCTTTGATTGTTAACGATCATTAAAATGGAATTATTATTTAATTTATTGAATATTATTTATGAAATTATTTTTACTAACCTTTTATGCAATATTTATTTTTTAATAAAAAAAATATTATTATTATTCATAATTATTATTTAGTTAGTTTACTATTGAATTAACTAAAAAATTTACTATAAACATATTAACTTGTTCATTGAAATAAGAAATAAGAAAAAATAAATAAAAAATTAAATATTTATTCAAAATGTTAAACTATAACAGCTTCTCAAAGATACTCAAATAACCCTTTTAAAATAAACAGTTATAATGTACATGTGTAATATATAAAACTACCGTTAATTATTTTTTATTAACTGAAAGGATGTACGATTTTGTCCAATAGTCTTGGACAACTAGTGAAAAATGCTTTTTTTTTGGTCTGCTTTTTTAACATCATACACTTTTTAAAATCACAAATACTTTTAAAAGTTGAAACATAAACTTGAAGCTGTTAGCAAAAATTTTACTGAATAAATATTACTTTCAAATTATACTTTTCTTGTCAGTTATTTTTACTGTTAAACAATTTTTAACAAAAAAAAAAATTGTTTTTAATTAAATAAAATATTAGGTAAAACTATAGTTAATTATTTTACACTTGTAAAATAGTAGTTAAAGAAAAGTTAAGCTATTAACTAATTAATATTATTATCCATACCATTATTATTAACAGTTAACTCTAACCTGTTTATATTTACATGTATAAATAACACAGCAAATGAAGTACATCATTTTAGACAATTATTATTGCTTTGTTTACTTGTTTTATTATGGTACAGTCTTACAGTGATTTTTTAAAATGTATTTATTTCTTTTTAAATCACACTCTGAAATTAAATGAGGTGTTTTAACCTCATTTTTAGTGTAAAGCTGGAACACCGAACGCTTTTATTTATTTTGTCATCAGATGAAGTTGTTCTGCTCTGCTGCTGCTGACAGGAGCCTCCTGGAGGTTTGTATAAACTTCAGAGCCATCTTGTGGTGAGGTTAGTAAAGTACAGCTCTGAACACAAAGTGTTAACAGTTGAATATCATATTTATCATTCTGAAGACAAAAACAGCAGATATGTGGCAAAAGGAATTTGCTACTGAATGTTTTCAACAATATAAGGGTTAATGTTCACAGCTGTTCTTCTGGTACAAATGTATATTGTGTGAAATCAAATGCATCTGATGCTGAAATAAATAATTTAGCTGTTTTCGATTGCTGCATGCATGTAGAGAGATATGAGAGGATGAAATACAGAAGGAAATTCCACATGACTGGCCGTGCTGAATGATGGAGAGGGCTTTAATGGACTCTGATGTTTCAGGTCAGTTTGTCCCGACAGAGAAACCTCAGGCTCCGTCTCAAACACACAGCGTCTCTCTAGATTCACTCTTGTCCATTATAAAGTCATCTTTGGGACTGACAAAACCATTTGAGGGCAAATGTAAAATTTGGGAACTTCTCAGTCTTATTTATTTGGCCCAAATGGCCTGCAAAGCCAGTTCCCAAACTGCTTTATTATTCAGCAACAACAATAATAACAGTTATTATTAGCTGCTGTTGTTGTGTTGATGTTGTTAATGTTATTTAAAAAAATTATAATAATTATTATTATAATTATAATAATACAAATTTCTATATATAACTGTGGTTAATAATTATAATTGTTTTAATAATTCATTGTTTTAATAATTATTACTGTACTTCAAAGAAGCAGAAAAAAAAATCATTTTATTTTTTTAACTGTCATTGTGATTATAATGTAAATTATATTTATTAAAAAAATTATATTGTATATTGTATAAGTTTTTTTATATTTTCCATTAATATAATAATTGATTTTAATTATAACATTTGAACTATATTATATTAATAACATTTACCGTATTAATTAGTATTTTCATTATAACATTTTTTATTTGTTATTGTAATAGTATAACTGATGTGAGTTATTATTATTTTATTTCTTTAATTAGAATATTAATTTCTATTTCTAATATAATAATAATAATAGCATAACAACAACTATAATAATAATAACCAATATTATTATTATTATTATTATTATTATTATTATAAATAATTACATATTTCTTTTGCAGGTTACAAGTAGTTGCATTTTCCTGATTTTAATTATAAATATTTATAAAGTAAATTTATAAACATATTACTTAAATATAGAAATATATTATTAATAATATTTTATTATTACATATAATACAAATATTAAATATGAATATTACACTTACCAAAAAATATAATAATTTATCAAGTGTTATGTAAAGAAGCATTATGTGACTAATTTCCTGGCCTATATGAATGTGATATTTCATCACAAAACCTGCAAGCTCAAGCCTCCTGAGGACTAAACAGATGACATCATCACATAGTGCCTCAGCCAATCAAAGCGCAGCAGGAAACACGGCTCCACCAATCACAGGAGACTGAGGGATGGCCTTCTGTTTACAGACGCGGCCCAGACCCCTGAGCAGCTGTGAGAGAGAGAGAGAGAGAGAGACAGAGACAGAGGAGAGATTGTGCCGGGATGAAGAGACAGGGATGCAGTTGCTAGGGAACAGCGAGGAGACGTCCATCTTTTGCAGCTTGTTCCAGATACAGCAAGGCTGGGAAAGGTTGGGAAATAAATGCGGCGTATAAAAGGGAAAAGGACAGAAGAACAGGTGCTGTGACGTGATCTGGAGCAGGATTATGTGCTCGTCTGCCATGATTTCTCAAACACATCTGATCGCTGCTCAGAAGGAATCTGTGTGTTGTTGTTTCTGGATGATGATGATGATGATGGCCAGATCCTGAGACGCCCTCTTTGTCTGAGGATCTACAGACTGGACCAGCTTCACCCGAGAGTCAGATTCAATGGATTTAGTGCATAGCTGAGAAATCAACAGGCCTGGAGCTGAAACACACACACAGACCAACGCCTGCTGAGAGAAACTCCTTCTGCTGTGAGTGTTTGACCACACGAGTCATGAGATGCTGTCTGCAGCTTTAATTACACAGAGTGACATATTTCTGAGTAAACGGGACCCTCGGGGAAATAAATCTTGATTATTCTGCGTGGAAGGGAGTTTGTGTTTGACAGGTGGGTGGATGCTGGTTAAACAGCTGATGACAGACTAGATCTGCAGCAGATCAATACAGTCTGATCAAATATCACTAATACACTGTGTCTGGAACATGCACTGGTGTTATATTTGTATTACTGAGATACAGTATTTTCAGGGGAGTTTTCTCTTTTGTTGTGTTTATCATTTGAATTTTAGTTAAGTTTTGTTTTGTGTTGAAAAATGTTTACATTTTTGTATAGTTTAGTTTTTATTTTTAATTTCCATTTCTAATTGTAGTTAAAGTTATAGTAATTTTGTTGTTTTTGTAATTTTATGTAAATGTCTATATAGATTTTAATATTCTATATAGATTCTATATAGAAACTAAGAAATGTTGCTTTTTTAGTTTTAGTAGTTTTAGTCTTTTAGTATTTTTTGTTGTTTTTTATGCCTATTGTACATGACTTTTTTTTTGTATTTTTAGTTTTATTTTTATTTTTTTAATTATCATTATTTATTTATTTATTTTTTGTATTTAAGATCAATGAAAATAAGACTAGGTACATGTATTAAGGAAGTATATAAAAAGGGAGAAATTCTTGTGATTAAATAAATGTTTTTCTCCAATACCTGTTGGCCACAATTATTGGCACCCCTAGAGTTTTTTATGAGTAAAATATCTCTGAAGTATATTCCTATTCATATTCACAATTTTGAGCACTCCAATCAACATACAATGTTAGGAAGCTGCCTGGAAGAGGACGTGTGTCTCTATCCTCCTAATACACGGAGAGGAGTAGAGATTGAGTGGATAAAGGCAAGGCAAGTTTATTTTTATAGCACATTTCATACACAGGTAATTCAAGGTACTTTAGATAAAAGGAGTAGAATAATCATAAAAACAATAATAAAACAATAATCACAAAAAAAAAGAAGTAGAACAATCATAAAAACAATGATCACAACATTAAAACAAAAAATGTAAAAACTGATTTGATTATAATGATTTAAAAAGTTATTTAAAATAGGTTTACGTTTTTCTCAGGATCAGAAAACCTTTAAAGGCACCGTATGTAAGAAATGTATTGTAATAATCATAAAATGTCTCTGTTATGTTCAGCAGACATTAAGAAATCATGTTAATTTCAAGTACTCATATCGCTGACAGTAGTAGTACAGCCTGGATATTCTCGTTTAAAAGGCGCAGTTGCAGCCCTCAACTGATGTTTATGTTGTCATGTTTTGTTTTGGTCTGAAGCTCCACCCTCCATCTATCTCCCAATCAGGAAGTCAGTAGTGTTTTGGCATCCAGGTTGCCTGATCTGCATAAACACAGCGCATTCCATCGTCATTGCACTCGTTCTAGTTGCTGTCTTCAATTTGGCAACCTGTGTGTGCCTTAAGTCTGAGTAGGAGGGGCCAGTGAAAAAAACATCTCCAATATTTTGAATTTGAACTGCAATACCTAGTTCAACCACTCGGTGTCAATCCTACATACAGTACCTTTAAAAAATAGCCAAACAGCCCCTACATCAGCACGGGACGTTTTGCAAAAAACAAGTTTCGGGAGTAGCATAACGATAATCAAACACACCTGGCATTGCATTATCTAATCTATTATCCTATTTCACCTGCCCAATCAAACCATTCCTCCCACTATAAATAAGCCTGTGTTTCCTCCATTCCATATCTCATCTTTCGTGCATCCCTCCACCTCCACTTCTCCTTCTCTCTCGCACCTTTCCTCTCAGGGGGGGCACGCAGGGCATGAGCCGGACACCGAGCCCTGCCCTCACTAGGGTTCAAATCACTAGGGCTCGGAGTCCGCCGTCCTCTCAGCTTGCCCCCCAGACAGCACACCAAATTTGCTTTTTTTTTTTATATGAGGAAGTCCGAACTTGTGAAATGATGTTCAGGAGGGTTTAAGAAAAATTCTCTGCACTCATCCAGCATGTTCAGTTGTCAGACAGGACTGGAACTACAAATGGGACTGGCTTCTATGATCAGATGAAACAAAAAAAAAAATGTTTTAGCAGCAATAACTCAAGATGGGTTTGGAGAACCCAGGGATAAAAAGTACTCCATGTGTACAATGAAGTATGCTGCTTTGTTTTTGATGTTGTGGGTCTATATTTCTGCTGGAGGTCCTGGGCATCTTGTTTAGACACATGGCATCATGGATTCTATCAAACACCAACAGATACCAAATCTACAATTCACTGACTCTGTTAGAAATCTTATAACGGACCATGGTTGGGTCTTCCACTGGGACAATAATCCAAAATAAACATGAAAATAAACACAAAAATTAGTCACTGAGCACAAGATGAAGCTTTTGCCCTGACTGTCCCAGTCCTCTGAGCTGAACCTGAGTGAGGTGAACTAAAGAGGAGAACCAACATGGAGCTGGTAATCTAAAGGATCTGGAGTCATTCTGGATGAAGGTGTTCTCCAAACTCTTTAGGCATTACAGAAGAAAACTCTGTAAAGCTGTTCTCTTGGGAAAATGACATAGCAATAATCAGGTGCCAATAATTGTGGCCAACATGTATTGGAGAAAAACATTTATTTCATCATGAGATTTTCTCCCCATTCTAAATAGTTTTACTTCAATGATAGGTTAGAAATTTGTAAACTTTTTGTTTGAAAGATCAAAAGGATAAACAAAGCAGTTTTATTTTCACAGGCAGCTTTGTTCAGATTTACCAAGGGTGCCAATATTAGTGGAGGGCACTGTACAGTATATGGTTAACTTTAAAGTCAAGTTGTGGAGTAATTTAATGTTCAGGAAGAGCAGCTATAAACACAACATCTCTATTACTCAAAACTCACAATCCTTCAATCGAAATATGAAGCTTTGAAGTGTGAACCATGCCACCTTAATTCCTCATCATGTGACTGAGGAGAGTGGTGTACATCACTAGCTAAAAATTTAGAGAATATAGTGTGCTGATCTTGTGTGATTGTGTTGATCAGAGTGACTGGAGCAGAGGATGGGAACCACTGAAGCTACTCTACGCATGGAGAACATGGAGGTCAAAGACGAGTGGCAAGACGACGATTTCCCACGGTAATAAACTCTCATTCAGTGCTCACAATAACATACCCTTTCTGCACACTTGTGCAAAGCTTGAGCATCTTCTGCATGCACAGAAGATGACATTTGACAAGTATGCAGTATGAGGTGCATAAGATACTGTATACCACAATGCATTGTGCTCCATTTAAAATGCAACGTAGTGAGGCTGAAAGAGTAGTTTTTGACACAAATAAGAATTAAATTTAATGTGGATCAAATAGTAATCTGACTTTTGACTGTTTGCTTCTGATTGTTATCAGTATTGAAAACATTGCATCTTCATATTTTTGTGGATATCGTTTTTTCTTTTAACAGAAATTAATACTTTTATTCATAAACGATGCATTAAATTGATCAAAAGATTTAGTAAAGACACGTGTAATGTTACAGAAGATTTTTATTTCAAATAAATGCTGTTCTTTCCACTAAAATATTGCACAGCATAGCTGTTTTTATCATTGATATTAATCAGAAATGTTTGTTGAGCAGTAAATCAGTATATTAGAATGATTTCTGATGGATCATGTTTTCAGCATCATTACTTCAGTCTTCAGTGGAAGACTGAAGTAATGATGCTGAAAATACAGATTTGATCAGAAATAAATCACAGTTTGCAATATATTCACATGGAAAACAGCTATTTTAAATCAAAATAATATTTCACATTTTTACTGTTTTCACTGTATTTTTAATTACATAAATGCAGCCTTGGTGTGCAGAAGAGTCTCTATCAAAAATCGATTTAATTAAGTTCTGACCGGTAGTATATATACAGTACACATTGATTTGCTATTGATTATTTTGTACTTGCTAATAAGCAGATTTGTACCCCAGCTATATGAAAGCAGGGATGTAAACAAATGCTCATGGGGCTTGTTATTGGTGACATCTTTGATTTCTGATGAATGATGTCAGGTCCTTATTAGAGCGGAGGATGTTATTTAGCTGCTCATGTAGGAGAAATGAAGGTGAATCATGGCATAAACAGCCCAGAAGCAGCATGTGGGTCAACATACAACACATGAAGACATAAAGAGCACAGCCTTGCATTATAATGCATTACCATTTATGGGCAAACATGAGGTCATCAGTGTTGCCATGACAACGAGATAAGAGACTGAATACTTGATTCTGTACTATAGTGCACATGATCACATAAACCCACAGTGAGCCAAATTTTCCTGATTTTGGCTTTTAATTATCAAGTACTGACTGGAAGTTTAACACGGCACAGCGATTATATCCTGTGATAATATCATTCTGTAAACACTGTAAATGTTGTCAAGTAATCTATGAATGCTTAATGCGGTAACTACAATATTTGATTATTTAATACATATTTTATTGCTATTTATTTTATTATTAGTGAAATAAACGCTTCACCTGGTCACAGTTTTTATGGAATTTAATATTAAATCATATTAATTAATAATAATATTTAAATAATTGTTATAACTGGTTTTATTAATATATTTATTTTATATTTATTATATTTATATTTATGCTAATAATAATAGTGTGTGTGTGTGTGTATATATATATATATATATATATATGAAATGTGTGTATCAATATAATATAATATTTTATTTGCTTATAATATTAATAAATAATTATATTTAAATAAAATCTATACATGGTGATTTTTTTCTGCAGTATAATATATAAGAATTTCCTTATTATATTATACATTTAATATGTCTGACTACATTACAGACATTATAAGCCTCAGATAAATTAGGATCCCCAAAGTAACAACTACATGCTTTTATTTTAGCTTTCAGTGTACTGATAGATTACCATTTTAATATACCGTATATAAATATATTTGAAACAATATCATACTGCGATAGTGCATGTGCAATAAATGGTACTTTTTATCAGATTCGCACATTAAAAGTAACGTCATGATAATGGTTTACACAGATAAGCATCCTATCACTGAACTGTCTGAACTGAGTTCTGTAACCCTCTTATTAACCGGAACGTCTCTGACAGTGCAAAGACTGCTGGGTAATTACTGACTGTAGTCAGCATGAGATACACAAACACTACTGTTCATAATGCCAGAGAGTGATGGGTTAATTGTGTCCTTCACTGCTGCGGAAACATGTTGTTTAGAAGCAGCTATTGTTCACGGCTCCACATCATTTTTGTGGGTGCTTTATTTGTGCAAGACTTTAAATAACCGTCCTGTTGATCTGATGTAGTGTTGCTTCTTAATTGTCCCTGCTCTGTGGTAAAACCGAAATATTTATCACAGAGTCTTAAGGACACTTGGCTCTTTTCTAGTAAGCACTTAAAGACCTGTTGGGAAGACCTCCAGGGCAGGGTCTGTAACAGATTTGTGGGGGCTCGTCCGGGATCGACTTCATACAATGCAGTGAAGTTGATCCAGTGATATCTGAAGCACAGGACCAGAGACATGGTGGTGCTGGTGATCGACAATTCTACAGAGACATCAAATTGCAGAGCGTGTGAAAGTGGTAAAAGGACGGCTGACTTCTGACAGTGCCGGAAGGGACTGTGAGAAGTGTCATCATGGCAGATTGTGCAAGTAAAAGCCTAGTGTGGGACATTAGGAAGTGTCTGACCACATTGTCTGCTGATGAACTGTTCAGAGTTGCCAACATCGTTGGTCCAGTGCCAGGAAGAGACCAGTCAGAACTAAACCAAGAAGACTCTGAAGTTGTTTCGATCACAATAATAACTTCATGTCCAGTGAGTTTTTGCTGGAATCAGAGCACCAAGGTATGAGTGAACTGTTATCATTACAAGAGACTGTGAATTCTGTTAAACAAAGTCCCACAGTTGGGTATTCATGACATGAGATTAACAAAGACATGCACACTACATTCAAACCTCAATCACTCAACATCATCATCCAATATAACTGGATCATGGGACATTAGAATGGCCAGAACTGACACAGAAACAGAAGTACAGAGGATGCTTTCTAATTATGCAGAGCTTAGTAAGAAAGTATCTCAGTATATGCGACAGTTCAGGATGTGTTCTTACACACTGTGTACCAGGACCTAGGACACAAATGCAAGGACATTCGCAGTAAGTTAAAGCCCTTATTTATAGATAGCAATATATTGGATTATGAAATTCTTAAGCATATCGTAAAGGTTACAAATGAGGAGAATGAAAGACTTCGAAGCCTAGGTTCATCATTCCATTCAAAACCCAGCATGGCAATTTGTGCTCAACTCAGCGAAGAACCTGCTATGGAGACAAAAGCTGTGAACCCGTTCACAAAAGACACTCAACGAAAACAGGAAATCTGTTTTCGAAAACAAAGCATCTGTTAATAAAGAGGGAACCCAGACTATGAACCCACTATGATTAAACACACAATTTCAAAATATCCAGTAATCTAGCTGATAGGGGGTAAAGCTTTGACCGCTGTAATTTGATTGGCTTAACATTAAGGGCACTGCTGGACACCGGCGCACAAGTGAGTATAATTAATAAAAAAATGAAAGGAACAGTACTTACCAGATGTTGAAGTGAGACCACTCAGGGAACTCCTGTGTATCATGACATCCTTTAAGTTCATGCTGTCAATGGAGAACCAATTCCAATTGATGGCTGAGCGATTATAACTGTGAACCTATTAGAAACAAAATACTCTAGTCTGTCAATCAGTGTCCCTTTTCTGGTGATCGACTACAGATTGAAAGGCCATTATTGGGGTTCAACATAGTAGAGGAACTGATACAAGGAAAACCTGAACGTCTAACACCAACCCTTTTCTCTTTACTCGCTGGCGCCATTGATGTACCCAGTATAAAAGCGCAGTCCCTGATCAACATGCCAAATGCCACCGAACATGATACAGACTCTGACACGTCTAGACATGGGTGAGGGCCTCTTGGAGGGACACTCGAAGCCCTTGTCTATAACTATTGGAAACAACACTTGCAGTGACTCTACAGTGCATTGAAAAAATTGTGGACCTTAAACGATCTAATGCACAATGCAATGATTCAAGCTGCTGCCACTTTATAAGATGACGTGAATCTTTCATTGTAGCATTCCCCCGTTGATCTAAGACATTTAAATGAGAGGCAGCAAGGAATTGTCAAGAGAATACTGTATGATGAATTTGCCGCATTAAGCAGAGATGCCAATGACACTGGGTGTATGCAAAGCTTACAAATGCAGATAATCCTAAAGGATGACATCCCAGTTCAGCAAGATTATTTAGCAGTACCAAAGACTGTGTTTAATGAAGTGAAATGTTACATACTAGATCTCTTAGCAAAAAAGATTGATCATTAAATCAAAGTCTCCATTTGCTCCTCCTGTGGTCTGCATCCGAAAGAAGAATAGCAACCTGCGACTTTGTGTTGATTATCGCTTCCTGAACAAGAAGACAGTGCCAAGCAGACATCTAATACCCAGGATCCTGGACTTAATTGACTCCACTGAACTTGACTCCTGGTTCAGCATCCTGGACCAGGGTAAAGCATACCATCAAGGTTTCATTGCAGAAGGGTTTAGGCACATAGCAGTCTTTATCACCCCCTGGGGGGATATTCTGAAGGAGTTTGTCAGTGTTAGCTTACACCTGTGTTGGCTTACCTGGATTTCAACTTACCCTTTATGCTCCACGCTGATGCATTGGAGAGGGCTCTGGGAGCTATCCTCTACCAACGACAAGATGAAAAATTGAGGGTCATTGGGTACGGTTCCATAACACTGACTTCAGCTGAAAATAAATATAGACTACATAGTGGGACGCTTGAAATGTTGGCACTAAAGTGAGTAGTGTGAGATACATTTAGGGACTGCCTTTTCTATGCTCCACATTTTACTGTTTACACCGACAACAACCACCTGACCTATGTCATGAGTACAGCAAAACTCAATGCTGTGGGACATCGCTGGGTAAAAGAATTGTCTGACTTTCGGTTTGATGTCAAGTACCGTGCAGGGAAAGCTAACATTGATGCAGACACACTTTCTCGCATTCCCCTGAATATGGAAGAATATGAAGCAGAGTGCACAGAGCAGTTATCCTCAGATGCAGTGCAGGCAACTGGCAGGGAAACCATGCTGTTAAACAGAAAAATGTGGCTTGGATTGCTGCCCTTTAGTGAGAGATGAACAACTACTGCATAGCACATGGAATCTGAACATAAGTCAAAATGAGCTGATCAGGTCTCAACAAGAAAACTCCGTAATCTCTCAAGTAATGAAGTGGATGTATACAATAGAGCAGGGTGTTGAATCTGGTGAGAGAGTGGTTTTATTGGCCTTACATGAAGAAGGAAGTGGAGGACTATGTTGCTAAGAGATGCCCACGTATATAAAAAAAAACCTTCTGTTGATGTTCGAGCACCTATAGGCAGCATAACATCACACTTGCCAATGGAACTGGTGTGTGTTGACTACTTAATTACACCTGGAGCCAAGTCGTGGTGGTTACAAATATGTCCTTGTGGTCAGAGATCACTTCACAAGGTCTGCACAAGCCTACCTTGCACA
>JAUMHI010000022.1:3359028-3384843 GCA_032359435.1 Enteromius unitaeniatus
ATCACTTCAACGTTACATATGGGAACTCGCCAGAGAGACCAATTGCCTTTGAGCTTTATACAAAAGGCCAATGAATACTGGTGTGCACTTGATTGCGCTCAGGAGCACCTCATCACTGTGTGAGTATAAGAGGGAACCAGTGCAGTGCACATGCAGATTTTGCTTAGGCAGCTTTCGTGGATGGTCAATGCGCTCATTGCGAGTGGATGACCATGGCTACGTTGAGGACTCGCCTCTCACTTCTGGCACACCGCGTAGTCCTGTGGTCCTCCCGAAGGAGACCGCTCCCCCCATAACAGGGCCGAGTGTGTCCTTCGGGGCACCTTGAGAGGCAGAAATGTCTTCAGCGGCATTAGAGGGTGAGTCAGATGGTGAGGCTGAAACCACATCAGTAGGGCGCCACGCAGAAATCGGTTTGGAGGTGCCCCGTGCATCTGGCCACACCCTGGCTCCCTCCCGGCCAGCCCTTATCTCCCCTTGACAAAATCTGCTATTTAGAGTTCAACCGGAGTTTGAGATGAGTCCGCTTATAACAATGCATAAACCAGAACCAAAAGAGCAAGAGGGGTGTAGAGAAGCTGCGTGAGAAAAGACGCAAAAGCCTACAAGTGGAAGCAGCAAAATGTAAGGAGCTTAAAAAACAGAAGCTCGCATGAAGGGGAAACGGAGGAATCTTACCTGTCCTATTGCGTTCGGCCTGGCTGATTCTCACGTCGAAACCCCGGCCCAGCTACGTGCCCAAGGTAGTGAACCGGCAAGCTCTGCTTTGATGTATTTGAATATTATTGTATGAATTAATAATGATAATAAAAAGTAGGCGAAGCCAACAGTCACCATGTTGGAATCGTGTCACCGTGTCATTTTAACATGGGGAGTCTATGGGATTGACTCCCTTTTACAGCCTCTAGTGGCCAGTCAATGAATTGCAGTATAGTCGTGTTGGCTTCACGATAGAGAGCGGAAGGTTGCCGCTTGCTTGATATGCATGCAAGGTAAAAAAAAAACAAACACTTTTTTTATAATATGCATTTATTTTTACCTTTACCTTTGTGAGCTTTTAATGTTACAAAAGCGCCACCCAGTGGTGGACAATGAATTTGCATTTTTATTCAGACCAACCAAGTGGGCGGGGATTATGCTAATGTTTCACTTTGACATGAACATGAGGCCAATTATAGCTACACAGTTGCTGCAGGTCCACTGCTTTTGCCTGAGTTCAGACCAAACAGGAAGTAGTTGTGCTGACTGCCCTTCAGGATGTTTACCTCTTCCTCTTCACACAGGTATGGCCCGGAAATATGTAGGGTGAGTGAGAATGACATCAGCTGCTCGTCGTGGTCTGTGAAGTGTGTGACAGACAGGCGGACTGACGTCAGGGTCAGTGTACGTGTAAGAGAGAATGTGCGCTTCCAGTAGCTTGTCTGTGTAGATGAAAGTATGTGCAGGAAACCTAGAAATGCAGTGGTGGTTTCCTTCAGAAGAGCACACTGCTACTCTCTCTCATGAATGTGCCTATAAATAGTATGCCAAATAAAACCCAAAACTCATGGTATATGTAGATATGTAAAAAAATAACTTTTTTTTGTTTATGTAGGTTTATGCTTGTGGGGTAGATGCGTAGCCTATCATAAGCATGAGAACTGCGTATTATATTCATTTCAATCAATGTTGTATCATATGCATATGCGTATTAGCCTATAAACACTAGGGTTCAGTGAGATATTTCTTTACATAGCGCTTTATTCAATACAGATTGTGTAAAACCAACAGCTTAAGATAAAGTTAAAAAAATGTTCTGAATTGAAGTGAATAGCTAAGTCTGTGCTACAATATCCTTGATATCCTTGATACAAAATAAATAGTGACAAACACTTTTCACAAACTTTGAACAAATGTTTTTAAGAACGCTAGATAACATTCTATTAATGTTACTTTGGGAACGTTTGTTCATAACTTTGAGAGAACATTACCAGAACGTTCTGAAGATGTTCCCTTTTGGGTATAGCCTAGGCAAAATTCTCCTTTTTTCTATATTTAAAGAGTTACTAATTGCTTACTAATGACTTATTACTTACTAATGAGAGGCTGTCATGATTTTAGATATTTTATTCTTGGAAAAGTGATGACTTTCTTTCCTTATTCTTGACATATTTTAAAGTCAAACACTCACAGGTTGGTATTATCCTTGGATAGCAGGTTCCCTGTTCAGGAGAAATGGTGTTGAACATTTGCTGTGTGAAAGGAGACTTATTTCTATGCGTGTTGTTTTTGGTCAGATTCAATGCACCACAGGACAGCCACAAACATCCTCAAAGAGCCTGCACTGTTCAAATGAACACAGCTGTGGATCAGTGCAATACTTGCCCGGTCTTTTATTGCTTTTTAAAAGTGCTTGTTTATGTCCAAGATGTTTCTGGCTCTTGGGTAGAAAAATAATATATTTAAATTAATTAATTTACTCGAGATGCAAAAAGAAGATATCAAGTCCTGTTTTCTGAGAAATTAAGTTTATGCTTAAAATAAGAACATCTGTCGATGGGGTATGAAAATGTGTTTTTGAACCAACTAATAATTGTTCTCATTTCATCATAAACTCGCTTCATTTTCATCAGATTCTCAAAAAAATGTATTAAGAACTCTAAATTCTCTCTTTTACAAAGGAAAATTCTGTCATCATTTACTCAGCCTCAAGATGTTCCAAACCTGTATGAGTTTCTTCTGTTGAACACAAAAGAAGATATTTTAAAGAATGTTGGTAGCAAACACCTGACGGTACCCATTGACTTCCATAGTAGTGTAAAATCCTATTAAAAGTCAATGGGGACCCAAAACTGTTTGGTTACAAACAGACTTTTTTTTTTGCATATTATCCCTTTAATTTCTGTCACGCTCCTCACAGTCAGCTAACGCCAAGTTCAGACTGCACGATTTTCAAAGTAGTCACGTCACAGATGTTTCCACACTGTGTGACTATCTGGGGGAGCATTCAGTCCCTGCGATGTTCACACTGCATGATAGATCGGTGACAGGGGGTTTCACAATGCATGACCCTACAATAGGAAGAATCACCTACAACTTTGTCTCACTGCCAAACACACGCGATGATAGTTACCTGGATGGGATGGATGATAGCGATCAGGAGATCACTACAGACTGTTTAAGTTACTCAACGGAGTTGTCGGTTTACTTCATGCCTACTTGCATGGCATTATATGCTGATTAAGTTCTGTTTAACAAATCCTGTGCTCTAATTACTTCCTGTCTTCTGAGTCTCAGTCTGAGCTTTACAATTTCATGCTGCACATACTGCAAAACTAAACCTCTTTCTCTGTATTTTTGTTGTTTTTCTTTCCTAGGAAGGAAATTTGGTCCGTTTGCTCTGAACCTATTTTATAGGCCGCTTTTCATCAGCTGTGTAGACCTTTGAGGAAGTTAAAAGAAACATAAACACAAGTTATTTTGAATTACTGCAGCAATTTTTCATATATTAAGGCATACTTGCTTGTCTTTATGTTTGGCTAAGCATTGCGTCCAAGACTCATCTGCGTTGTTTAGTCGGCGACCAGGGCCAAAAATAATGACTGTGTTTGACTGACCTTGTGTGCTCGGCTAACCCACAGTCACTTAGCGGCTAGTCACGAGGAAAACACCCGCTAAAGCTGCACACCATTTGTCTTTCTGGGGCCAGACGGGTCACTGAATGAGTCACCCACGCTCAATATTTGTCCGCTCCGCCTGGAGTCCAGCAGATTGACAAATCAGAGGTTCTTGCATCATGACAGGACATGTAATTAGATTTTTTTTCTTGTGAAAATGCAAAATAAAGTATAAATTTAAAAAAAAAAAAAAATATATATATATATATATATATATATATATCAAAATAATATAATTTCTTTGATTTTGGCATGAAATATGACATGTTCTCTGATATATTTTCAGATGCCGAATGAAATAAAAAGCCATACGATTGCTATATTCCTTAGTAATGTTATACATATAAAGACACAATGCATTTGACCCCTGAACAGATGCATGATGGGGTGGGAAGAGGCCCCTCTGAGAGAAGTGAGAAACTCTCAGACAAGATTTAAATAAACAGGGACACAGACGCTCTCAATACCTCCCCATGCAGAGCTCTAAATTATAGAGCAAATATTAGTCAGACTGGAGGAATACTGTCATTTGCAAATACTGAATGTGTGAAAGCCATTAAGAGAAAGGGTCCAAACCACACCGCTATACAAGATTTTAAAGGGTCGATAGTATTGGAATATACACTTTTTTTAATTAAAAAGTCTCTTGTGCATTTATGTGTTTAAAAATAAAGCAAAAGCTTTAATACTGTGAAATATTATTACGATAAAAAACAATGTTCAGCATCATTACTCCATGCTCCAATGTATCCTTCAGAAATCATTACCCTTTATTTCAAAAATCAGAAATGTTTAAAAATCATAAATTCATTTTATTTATTTATTTTGCTTATAAAAATCAGAAGTCACAGAGAACATAATTCACACACTTAATGTTTTATTTCATGCCACCTGTACACATTTATAAGACATTCACGTGTCACTGACGTCACCTTGCTGTTGTTCTGTGGTCTGAAGCGCCCTCTATTGGCGACAGAGTGAAAATGCCACTACATGATTGCAACAGTCTATAAAGATGGCTTATACTGGCTTTAAATACTGATTAAATAATTCCAGTCCACAGCTGCAATACTGTGAATACTGAATCCAGAAGTATAAACTCTGTTACTAGCAGATATTAGCTGTATACCTCTCTGAAGTGGTTTTATGAGCTGCCTTTGAGGCAATGTTAATGTTCATTAGCTTTAGCTTAACATGATTACAGATCCTTCAGCCTCCCTGAACAAAAACCATTTAGATCTTTGGTCTGAATAATAATAGTAAAAATACAAATATTAAGAAAACTCTTCGTCCTCTTTATAGGCGTTTCATCTGTCTACTCAGCTAACAAGGAATGTTCTGGTGAGGTTCTCTCAAAGTTATGTGAAGGTAAAACAGTAGCAAAATTCGAGAGCTTGCTAATTTGAATGTGAGAACTTGTAAAATGACTATTTGTAATGAACAGACGTTTGTCCAGTAATGTAAAATGTTCTTAAACCTCGTCTCAATAGATTTAGAGAATCTTTAAAAGTAACAGTTCTGTAATATTTGCAAAATTCTAAAATGGAATGTTCTCTTAATGTTCACATATAACCAAGAAAAAGGGGCTTTGAAAACTGTAACAGAAGTACCATATTTTTGTTAGCTGGGTAGTCAGAATCTTTCAGGTCCATGTGAGCACTGGTTTGGATGAATCCTAGAGCTCAAGGCCCTGTTATAAAGTCATCATTCCCAACTTAAAGCAGCTGATTCCTCCCCTTTAAAGGAGAAACACACAGATATCAGGTCACAGGTTAGTTAAGAAGGGCAGCTTGCTCCAAAAGCCATACCCAGCACAGAGAGAGAGAGAGATCCTACTAAAATGACCCAAAACAGCTTTGACCAGTTACACTAGCTCAGTCAGGATGAACAGTATAATGCATATTTTGGCACCTTGGATGCTATTCTAGCTTTAGAAACAACCAGTTTAACCAGCTTATGCCAGCAGTGTCTATCTAAAGCAGTTAAAATCCCATGAAATGCTTTGAGGAGCTCTGTTTTCTTGACGTATTTCCCACTGAAAACGGAACTAGTTTATGTCAAAGCCCCGCAAAACTACACTTAATGGACCAAAGCCAGGAAAACACTTTAAAAATGAATCAATTCCAGTCACTTCCAACTAAATGTTTGGAGAAGGAAATAAATACGAGCATTGGTGCAATCAAACACACAGACGTTATTTGTAACTCGCTATTGCTGATTACGGAGGCACTTGGAGTTTATTATTTAGAGGTCATTTTACTGACAAAACTTTTCAGAATTTAAAACTTCCAAGTGCATTTATATAAATATTAAGTTGTTGTTCATTTAATTAATATAAACTGCCATATTTAAAAGTTTATTTTTACAGCAACAGGCATTTCTGGCTTAATTTGGTTATGTGCATTCCATTAGCTAAAATGCACATATAACCAAATATTTTATATATATATATATTAAATATCACAAAAGACATTTATAATTCAGTTTAGCACTTTTAAATATAACAATTTATTTAAATTAAGTTGATAATTCTGAGTGTTTTCAGGACTTGCATTGCTATGCGGTTGCTAAGGTGGTACATTGTGAAAAGATTTTTAGAATGTTGCTGTTGTTTTGAGCATTTTTTGGAGCCAATCACTGATCCAGCCTATGAATATCGCAGCAAACAAGATCAATATATTTCCCAGGGGAAACATTTTAACATTTTAAATGCATATATTTGCCAAAAGAAACTTAAACTTTTATAGGTAGACCAAATATAAATGGACTAAGAGCAACAAAACTGCCATGTCATGGTGTCTTTAACAAAACATGACCCCATTTACTTTCTTAATTCACATTCTTGTTTTTGTTTTTTTCATTCCTTTTTTTTTTATGCTAATATAATCTTTCAACAAAAGTAAACAACTTGCTCCGACAACATCACAAATCCCTCTTGGTCCAACCACATGAGTTTCAGAAATACATCAGGCTATACAAGTAAATTGAGCTGTCAATGCCATCTGGTGACTTTGGGTTGGTCCAAACTAGGTTTTGGGGTGTGAGAGAGAAAGAGGTCTTTGAGATGCTTCTGGCGTTTTCCATGGGAAACACAGTCACTGCCCTTCGGCCTGGGATTCTCCGTCCTCCGGTGTGAGTCAGCCGGGTTGTGTGGCATCAGTCCCTGTGTAATAAAAAGACTTTCATTACAGAGTGCACTCTCATGTCTCGCCCATCACAGACAGGGTCACAAGCCACGGGCATCTTCATTAGACAAATGTCCCTTTCAAAATGTGTTGATCGATGCTTATTAAGCGCTGGAGCAGAGCCCAGATCGGTGAAAAGAAAAGCCGCCGACAAACATTTAAAAAGACTCAATCAGCAATAATTACAAAAGATGAGCATGACGATACTACACTAGGTGCTTCTCTACTTCTGATTTGTCCTTGGCATAGCTGTTGCGTTCACAAACCTGACTGGCTCGCATTATGTGCTAAAGTAATGTATTGCAATTTAGCCTCCCGTGTTCTAATGCCAAGATTGTTCTTGCTTATCAGGGTGATTTATTACTCTAATTTATACGCTCAGCTTGGCTCGATGTTGAGGACGGCAGATCTGATTGGACATGAGTTTCCTAATGCAGCAGTGTGCTCTCTTTATGGTGACTCAAGTGTAGATGCCAGGCTGTTGATTGGAAACACTTTTAACAGCTGCAGAGACAGAGGAGACTGACTGAATGCACTCTGGTTTGGACATATCTACACAATTATTCTGTTTACGGCATAATAAAGTACAGGTGTTACAATCACAGGCTCAGAAATTCATGAGGGGTTGAGGTAAAAATGCCACCAAAATAAAAAAAAGCCGCTAATTCAAGATAAAGAGGCCATACTTGCCTTAGCAAAAATAAACTAAATATATTATGACTGTTGCAGTTCAAATGAAATGTGAGAAGTGTCAAATCGTGGAATAACATTTAGCCTAGATCTTTGCAGGCTGCGTTAAACTTCTAACCAATCATGTGTGTTTCCGTTAAGCTGATGAATGCACTGGCCAATCAGATGTGTTTAGATGAGTTAGCGCTGAATGCTGTCATTATGGTCATTGCATGGTTTTTGTCAGATAAATACAGTAACAGCACACAGCCCCTTAGCATGATCGATCAATATCATGAGGTTTTTTGAGATCATTTCAATCACATCGATGTTTGGCTTGGATTAAAATTTGCCAGCGATGTGTCCAACAGCAATTTGTACATATTTTATGAGGTGGCTAATTCGTACAACCTCACAGTATGAATTTGTACGAATGACCTAAACCTAACCCCATCCCCAAACCATCTATCACAGCGTTTTCAACAAATCATACACAATTAGTACGAATCAGCACAAAGTTTGCACCTCGTACGAATGGGTGATGAGACTGTGTTGATGTGTCACATCTGTGATCAGATCATAAAATCACTAAACAAGGACTATCTTTAGCATATTTTACCATCTTTATTTTACTGTGTGGTTTCCAGCGTTTTGGGTCGTTGCTAAGGTCTTCTGACTATTTTTTAGCATTTGTTTTTAGCATCTTTTATTTTACTATGTCGTTTCTAAGATGTTCTAGGTTGTTGCTAAGGTGTTATTTAAAAACAAAAATGAGCAAATGAGCACGAATCCCGTCTAAACATAAACTGTTTGGTTCTTAAATCAGCTTCTGGATATCATCAGTAACAGTGGGGCATTTCTGAAGAACATGTCACGGGAAAGATAAATCACAAGAATAACGAGATCTTGGTCGTTTCTTCTAGACTTATGATAAATATGATAAAATGTATGTTTATATTTTTTTCTCAATTATTATCTGGCTGTAGGTAGAAAAACCGACAGTCACTGACGTTCAGAAAAAAAAGCATTAAACATTTTTCATTTCATTTTGACATTTCTGTTCATGTCTAATCTAATTGACTCACTTTGTGACTTCTAGGAATAGGTCATCTTTTACACAATTATTGCATGTTTTTGTCCCTAAACAATTAAATTAGCATTTTAATCTGATTGCTGTACTATTATTTATTATTTTCTCCTATTGTGGTGCAGCCATTTTCTAAATAATCCTGCCCCTAACATTAAAACTGCAGCTGGTCATTTTACGCGTCGTTCAGACATTCTCTTCCTGACTAAGCAGGCGTTTAATTGGTGGCCAGAATAAGCTTCAGTGTAAGCAGACTTCATGCCGTCATACTGTGTGACTACTTCATCTCTCATTTGTCCAAATCGTCTGCCACCCTATAAAGTTAAAGCCAAAGTCTGAGCACTCACAGACAGATGTAATTATCCACCTACCCAAAAGTAAAACTGTCTTCTGCACATTTATATTTTATGATTGTAATAGCTTTTGCTTGAACAATTTATCAAATCTGACGTGACTTTATTATAGTTGCAGTTTAACTTTAATGTCTCTGGTAGAGATGAAAATTACATTTATATTGTGTTTGAGTAATATTATATCACACTCTTCTGTTCAGGGAAGGATTGTGACAGTCAAATGTATATTTAAGTGTTTTCAAATACCTAAGGTGAAATAGTAGAGCTCTAAGGAAGGTTTAGTTTAAGTATCAACTTTGTCTCCAATTTCTCATGAAATTCATATTTCAGATATTTTACTAAATGTGTTGGTGTTATTTGTCAATACACTTAAAGTAAACGGGGTCCAATGTTGTTTGGACCCAAATGTTCTTCAGGATGTCTCTTTATGTTCCACGGAGCAAAGAAAGATACAGGTTTGGACAACATTTTCGCCAAATTTCTCTATTTGCTCTCAATTTAATCTCACTGCTGTCTTGGAGAAACAAGTGATGTTATAAAGAGATCTCCTTTGGGATTTTAAACCCTAAATAAAAATCAGGTGTAAATAGTGCAGTGTTCTCCTTATGGCTCGTTTTAGAGTAGCCCGAACCAAGGCACCAAACGGTGGGCGTTCTCTGTAAACACACGTCTATGAAAACATCCGCTGTGTTTGGGTGACACTGTCTGTTATGCACCTACTTCCTGGTTTGTGTTGAGCCCAGCTGTTGTTGCCCTCCCAGCTAGTGGGTGGCCGTCATCGTAAATGATGTCTGAAAATGCCTGTGTTTATTTGACCATCACAAATATTGTACGAGCTTGCCTCATTCGGTCAGGCCTTAAGCCAAGTGGTTACTAATGAAAACCAGACAGAAGGGCCAGCCTGAAAACGCTGAAAAACAATGGTGTAGAGACGCATACCCTCCACTAGAGGACAATGACCCTCTATTGCCAAACCGTAACTACTGCTTTCACATCCCGGCAGACAGGAATCAGTTCCTTTTGTTCTCAACCGCACACACAAGATCACATCTGCCATTTTAACTTTAACCCCAGAGGAATGTCAGATACGTCAGGGAATAGTGTCAAATTCAGGCTTTCCCAGCTAAATGGCGCAGTTGTGCTTCCTAAGCCAAGGGTTTATCAGAAGTATTAAGTTTGCATGCTCCAGACATCAAAATCTTGTCTTATTAAGGGGAAGTGTGCTGTTAATTCACTGATCTGAAATATGATTTTTACCTGATAAAATGGCTGATGTGAGGCATATTTCCAGTCTAAGCTCATTGGGAAAATATGCCTGCAAAATAGATCTATTACGTTGCCTATTGCGTATTTCGTTATACAATCAAAGTGAAACGTTGAGCATAGTGGCACCAAAAGCACATTCAGTTTTTTTCCAAAACTCATCAATGTAAATATGGCAACACTTTATGTTAAGCACAAAAAACAGCATTGGCAGATTCACAATCATATCAGAGAACTCTGAATGTGCTTTTAGCCCCACTCACTGGACAAAAGTGCATTTGTTTTCTCTAAAATCAATGAACGTGAATCTGACAATGTTTTAATACATTGTTTCATATTTTACTACACTGCGCATAAATGAAGTCTCTGGAGAGAGATGATAGTTACACTAAATCATAGCATTTTGGCATTTTAGCTTGCTTCTACAAGTCTGAGCTTTTCTTTTGACTTGTTTTTTCGCTGGACTCACACTTTGTACCAGGTGAGCAACTGAGCAAGTTTACTTACCAAGTTTACTCTAAACATATTTATTTACAAACATTATAATAGGTTATGAGCTCATAATGAATAACTGTATTAATAATTTGTGTATTTTACTGCCACTAGTGTTCATTTCAGTTGGAAACTATATCTTTTTTTCCAGTGGGCCTAGGTTGCATATTTAGGGATGATGATATCATTCATAGAGACTTGTGGGTGGGCCCTTTTGAGCCTGTAAGCATCCACCCAAACACCCTAGCAACCATAAAGCAATGCCCTGGCAACCGCTGGGTTTTGCACAGGCAAGCACCTCTCAAGTTTTCTTCAGGACATGTATAAATCCAGTTAATTTAATTGAGGGACATAATATTATCTGCATTTTGTCTACAGCAGTGTAAGATGACTTTCCAAGGAGTCCCAGCCATGAAGACACGTGTTTGAACTTTTAACGTGCCTCGACAACAACCAAAGAAGAACCGATATAATCAGCCGTGGATAGAAGTTTCATTTATAGAACGTTTATCAAACATTCCTGATTGTATCCTGAAATCCTGTGTGATAAAGCAACAAAGAGCTGCACGGTTGTCCCAAAGCCTTGTTCAACCTCAGATCTAAGATGTCGGAAGGGCTTTTGAATCGCACAGCATTCAACGCCTTTACTCTGCCTGCGGGGCAGACAACAAAGCTCGCCGTAATCTGAGGAAGCAAGTTCAGCGTATTGACACTCTGTTAGCCTGCGGAACAGATGGAAGACATCTTTCATGACGCATAGTTAGCCTTGTTAACACTGAGTCATTGTGTAGACTGTCTTCTTCGCAAATGGCTCAGTCTCTCTTTCTAAGGAAATAATTCAATACCGACAGACCCCACCATGCCTTTCTTTTCTGGGAAGTAAAAACTAAGACAAAACACATGGTGATGGTGTCTGTTGTAATAGAGAGTGAGTTTATTTTTGAAAGGCACATGGATGTGGCATGTTTCAGGACTTTGGGGAAATAAACCCATCGGAAATTGCTCTTTTAAAACTCAGAGTCATCTCAGATGTTTCCCTTGATATGAATTTGAAACAAATTAGATAATAGTTGACTGCATGTAAAAAATGAAGTGTAAATAGCAGCTCATTCAATTGCTATTAGCAGAATTTAATAAGAGATTGACAAATCAAGATCTCTGATATCTTTGCTAATATGAGCACAGTTTGAGATCTCTTCGGATGCTCTTTAGGAGACATGAGATTTTTCTTAAGGATCTGAAAAAAATCTGACATTTCCATTTTCTTTCTATTTAATCTCATTCTAATCTAGGAGAAATGGTTAGTACATAGACTAAATGGAAATAAATACAATAATGAGATGATAACACTGCTGTTCCAAAGCTTAGGGTATGTACAAATTTCTATTTTAAAAAAAAAATCATACTTTATTTTTCAAGGATAAATTAAAGTGACAATATATAAAAATATATAACAATCCTCAATAATATATGAAGCAGCATAACTTTCAATACTGCTAATAATCAAATGCTTTTTGAGCAGCAAATCAACACATTAGATTTAGGATTAGGATTTCTGAAGGATCATGTGACAAGACTGGAGTAATGATGCTGAAAATTCAGCTCAACATCATATGAATAAATTATATTTTAAATGATTTTCTGCTATTTTAAATTGTAAAAATATTTCACAATATTACTGTTTTTACTGTTAATGAAATGTATGCATCCGTGAGCAGAAAAGTGGTATTGTATAAATACCTGATCATTTGAGTTTAGAAGTGCACTACGGCACTACGGTGGAGGAGAGCATCTTATGTTTTCCAGGATAAGGGGGCGTCCTCGTCTTCAGCTGTCCATTTTGAGGGTAAGGTGGAGGCCGGTGGGTTTTATTTGAGTTAGTGCACACTGCTGGAGCTACAGGGGGTCTGTGGTTTTCCAGTTGACTTTTCCTTGCTGTTCGATGCGGTAGGCAGTTTCCATTGGCCGTCCTTTGAGTCCTCCATGTCTCTGAACTCTGTTTCACAACTCGTTTGCCTTTATCCTCAACAGTAACGGATCGTTGCTCAGGAGGGGAAGGACTTGTGCAGTTTCTCAACGGCGAAGAACTGTTAATGTGAACTAAATCCACAGTGACAGGGCTGTGAGCGAGAGAGGAATTGGAAGTGGACATGTCCTCTTCACTGTTTGAATTGTGGATCAATGCCACAACACCAGTCTGACTGCGTTTGGTGGCATCTTGGGAGAGTCCGTTGGATAGTCTTGGTTTGTCTTCACCAAGGTCAATATTGGACGTCAGAATGTCGATTTGTTGGACAACCTTCACAGACAGAGAAAAATACAAAGTCTGTCATGTCAATTCAGTGTCATTCTAAACTTTTTCCCTTGCACTAAAGGAGATGCTTTAAACCACCTTCTGCATGGTGAAAGTTGTCATCTTTCAAATAGGAATTATGCATTTATATTTATGAACATACTGTAGTTGACTGGATTTCTTCTTGTCTGCCACTGCATTCTCATGCTCAAACATGATGGCTCAAAATGTGTCGCACCAGTGATTTTCGCGATCAAACTGAGTAAATTGAAATTAAATGAAGCATTTTTGTGAACTGAAACTAAACAGGTATGTTTTCATGCTTCCATGCAAAAATCATTTCAGTTGTTAAATCATTCTATTATTATAATGCTTGAAACCTTAAGAAACCCCTGTTCTTTAAATATGAAGGCAAAATTTTCAGCAAGTAATGAGTGCGATTTGAATGAATGAATATGGATTCTATGGGGGGATAAAGCCGCATGAATATTCAGCAGAACATTTTTGTGTTCTGCAAAAAAAGAAAGTCATGTGGGTTTAGAACTGCATTGTGGTCGGCATATACTTCTACCTAAAGCTGTCTGTCATTAATTGACAATAGTCCCGCCCCCAAACTCTTGGCATTGGCAGAAGTTGACAATAATATCAATGTTTTGAGGGCTTCACAGTGTTTCAAACAACCAATGACTGCCTAACTAGACTGACTAGTGACTCAAAGACTGACCCACCACAAACTACTTGAGCCCCACACAAAAAAACACAGCCCCACAGGTCATCATCAGGTTAATAGAGCATAAATATATATATATTTTGACTTACTTTACTGTGATGCATTAATCTACTGACTTTATTTCCTGCTGCAGTCATTTACATCTAATGGGAGTCTTGATGCATCCATTGAAACATATCTAAATAATTCAATTAATGTCTTATGTCCTGCACAGTCCATTATTGCTAATGTCAGTCTGCTCATATTGAGCTATCTTTAGGTATTGATTTAAAGATGCTATTCTCTTATAACAAGCATTTGTGATGGATTTAAAGACCTGCCCCTTCGATTCCAGAAATGACTACATTCCTCTTCACAATAAAGCCTCCAATGGAGTGTTTCCAGCACTGAATATAATTGACAGTGCATTTCTGGCAGATGTGTGTTTTGGTTTCTGAAGGCGTTTAGAAGATGTTTTCAGAATAGCTTTATCGCAAAGATGTTTGCTAAGAACACACAGATATTATATTTCCACTGGCTAAACAGAATGAAGTTTTGATCTTATCCAGACTTTGTGCTTATTAAAATCCCATCTCAAATATGCTGAACCCCAAATCAGTGACAAATCTCATTATATGAATGTTTACTATATATGAATGCATGAAGAGAAACAGTAGCCTGTCACTCAACATTTCACTTGGCCATTTGTTTTTCCAAACCAGCATGACTTCTGGGGAACAAGATATTCTGAGAAATGTACATCCTTCCTTTAGAAGTCAGTGGGATCCAATCAGTGTTGCTTTGGTACCAACTTTACATGGCATAAATGCTAGATATTTGATTTATGTTACATTTATTTGTTGATTGAATGAAGAATTCCTTATAGAAAATTTGTTTAGTGTGTGATTTGTTTTGGGTTTTTTTTCCTAACTGCATTTAATTTTTATTTTGCTGTGAGAATAGCCTAAGATACTGACATGATATTAAATAAATATATACTACACCTGCTACTTTAATCGCATTTATGAGTAAATGAAGACATACATTTAATCTTTGGGTGAACTATTCTTTTAAGATGTTTAATAATAATGTTTATATGTATTGTATATAATATATAGTATAATGTTTTAATGTAATATAATGTTTCATGAGTAAATTACTGAATTTTGTGCTTTCCTCATG
The DNA here is from genome assembly GCA_032359435.1 of Enteromius unitaeniatus. Classification (NCBI taxonomy): domain Eukaryota; kingdom Metazoa; phylum Chordata; class Actinopteri; order Cypriniformes; family Cyprinidae; genus Enteromius; species Enteromius unitaeniatus. Next base: position 3,373,918 of record JAUMHI010000022.1, read on the forward strand.
CATTCAGGAGTAAATGATGACCATGCTTTCATTTTTGGTTTCAGTTATTTTTATGCATTCAAGAATAACTGATAGCAGATGCATTCCTGAGTAAATTGTGAAAAATGTTGAGTTTTAATTTTGACTAGGTAGTCCTTTTTAAATTTTAGTTTTCTTCATGCTCTAATGTGTAAATGATGACAGAATGGTTTCTCAATTTCAGGGTGAAATAGCTTTTTAAGGCCGGCCTTTTCCTTTTAAAACCTAGACCCAATTTTTGATCTTGCATCATCACTCCCTCTATTTATTATTGTATCCTCACCTCTTTCATCTCCAACTGGACCTGTTTGAGACCACCCAGCACTTCCTCGAGATCTGTGACCACTTGTTTGATCTGTTCCCGCACTGTTCCCTGGCTCCTCCTCTGCTTGCTATGTTTATCCAGACCCTCGTTCCCCCGAGATGTCCTTACTTCCCGCTGCGGTCCGTTAACCTGCAATCCGTTCACGAGTGTCCTGGAGCGGCTGAGCTTGCTCGAGGGCACCTCGGTTGGGAAAAAACCCACCTGATTCGAATTCGGTCCATTACAGTGTGATTGTCTCCCAGTCTCGGGTCGCTCCTCGTGATTCTGGAACGACACCCGTCTCCTCTCGCAATGTCCATTATATTCAGGCTGATGAACGTTGTCCCATTCCGGAGCATAGGATGAGTAGCAGCGGTGACCTCTGACCTTCGGAACATGGTCGCCGTTGAAGGGATGCAGCAGCTCCGGGTAATACCACCGCTGGACACATCCACATTCCCGCCGGATCTCCCGAACGCAAGCCGAGTCCCACCTGTAGCAAGGATGCCGGAGCTCCTCGGCGTAAAGCGGAGATGTTCCAGTCCTCTCCGCTCGCTCCATCCCCAGCTCCTTTGGGAACGGGGCCACTCCGGACGCCATGCGCAGGCATGATCCGTCTGCAGGGCCCGGCGTGCGTCGCAAGCAAGGTTGGTAGTAAGGCGTCGGGAATCTCAAATTCTCCGAGTGCATTCCAGTCCGAAAGGCGACTTAGAAAACAACTGGTTCTCTCTCCACCCAGGCCATCCACAGCGTCTGGTTTTCTCATCTGCGTCTGCTCTCGTTCACTGCGTTTGTCTCTTTCTGTCTGTCTCTCTCTAACTTTTCACTCACCTCCCCCTTCCTTCCTTCCTTCCTCCTTTTCCTAACTTACTCTTGTGTTCCCACTTTTCCCTCTCGTTGCCCTTTCTTCAACGGTGGGCCTCTTTTCTTTCCCTCCCTCCTTTTTTTTTCCTCCAACTCTGAAGTCTTACTTCAGCGTTTAACCTCTTTCTTCACCTCCCCACTGCGTAAAAATTCCCCAGCTCACCCGTTCCCAAACTCCAAGCACTTCCTTCCTACACCTTCCCCGTCTCTCTCTCCTAGGGTTGGGGCTCGTAAAGCGTTGACAGACGCAGCGGCTCCCGATCTTTCCCTCAGATCTTGCCACTCGGCAATTAAACACAGCCAGGATTCCACGCCGCCTGAGATGGGGTGGAGAGAAAGAGAGAGAGAGACAGGAGGAGGTGGGGTTTCGGACGTTGCTGAAGCAGACAGGATCTAACATGAGCCAGATACTGAGAGAGAGAGAGAGAGAGAGAGAGGTGGGGAGGGGAATGAGAAAGAGTGAGAGGCGCTCGGCACTAGAAAAGGGGATTTTCAGCAAAACTCGATTCCCACAAGCCCACGTGAGTTGGAGAAATGAGTGCGCGTTTACCGTCTGGTTTGTTTATGTGAGTCAGCGGAGATACTGGCACTGTTTGTCATGATTCACGTCTTGTGACACATTTAATGAACAACACACTGCACGCTGTTTACAGATTGCTCGCATTTCACAAAATTACACTTGTTTATTTGGAGGTTAAACACTTTCAGTTTTAGTTTTCCACTGGAAAGAGGAACCGCAAATGACACCTCTTTTATTATGGTCATAGGCGGCAACTGAGAAAAAACAGAGGGTTTGGTCGACTTCTCCTATTGCATAAATGTTTCTCATGAGAAAATGCACACATGTCGTCTTGTGAGGTTTAAGAGAGACCTGTGAACTGTGTTGAGACGCACTCAACCAAACGCATTGGTAGTATTTGCTTGTAAGGATTTGTGTCTTGTGGCAAGTTGAATGCAGTGTTGTTATTTTTAACTAAAGCTATTTAAAAAACTAACTTTCACTTAAAAAATTTTAAGTAGAAGTCTTTTTTTAACTCTGACTTTGGACAGATTTTGTAGAAATGTGTGTGTGTGTGTGTAACATATATTATGTTATATATTTTTATCTTACATGATTTATACATATGGAAAAAACAATACATGTCATCATTGTGGACAATATATAGATATACAACTGTATTCCATGTAAAAAAATCATCATTACCATTAGGGCTGCACGATTCTTACTAAAGTGTGAATCATGCTTTTTTTCTTTTTGAGATCACGATTCTCATTTTTTCTCAACCAAAATCTCTTGCACTCAAGTTCAAAAAACAACATCAGTACATTAATACATAAGTTGTTGAACATGAGAGCCTTAACAATAATAAATAAAAATAACTAAATAATAAAAACCCTATTAAACCTTAATAAGAACCTTAAAGGTTCCAGGCCAAGAACACTAACCTATTAATATTTTGAGGTTTCAGGGAGGAACCTCTGCTATTTTGTGATGATGCTAGAGATTAGTGATGTTAATTGTCCTTACACTGGTGCCTTTCACACAGGATGCAGAATGAGCTGCGCTGGCCGCTGATGTTCAACTGTTTTGAACTTTAATAATGACGCAGTGATAAACCATCCTAGCGCGGCACAAGCCATTAAAAAGAATAAGTTTGGGCCTATGAGGAGGAGGAGAAAATGTATCAAGATTTATGATCGTGAACATATACCCCTGGTTTCACAGACAAGGCTTAAGCCTAGTCCTACACTAAATGTAAATCTTTTTCATCTGAAAGAAACTTGCACTGACTGATCTTCAAACATGTCAGTGTCTTTGATTTTGTCTTAAGATGCACACCAGCAATGTTTTTTTTCTGAGGCATGATATAGTATTTTAAATTGTCCTCTGATGTCTGCTAAGAAGGTATGTGGGTTGAAGGAAGTGTAAGCGATTTCTATAAGCCAATGTGCGCAGAACGACAAAATAATATAGAAGTCATTATAATCAGCGGACAGCGGACTCAAGCGACACGACAGAAAACTGCTACCGTGTTTCATTTATGACTTGCTGACACAAAATTCAAATTATTTTCAAAGGTCGATTTATCCCATCCAGAGTAACTTTGTAACAATAAATATGATAAATATAATCCAACAAAGAGAAGAACTGGTGCAGAAGCCAGGGAACAGGAGCATGGGGTATATCCAGACAACGACAATGACTGACAACCAAAGACTGAAACACAGGTGTTTAAACTGACAAGATAACGGGGGAGGAGCTAATCAATTACCAAGGAAACTAACAAGATGGGCAAAGGAAGAAGGGAAACCTGAGACGATGGGGAACAAGAACACTTAAAAAAGAGTCCACAAAATCCAAGACAGAACATAGACTGAAATCATGACATACTTAGGCAGACTGTAGCTGTCGGTGTAGACACGGTGTTATCGAGAAGAACCAAAGCAACCTTGTGTCCGAACGCAGGCCTTCTGCTCCTTGACTTCTCTCCATCACTGGAAAGCTATATTTACATAGGTCCTACTTATCATTCCGCACACATTTTCCTTTTTAGTTTTTCATCTTTCTGTCACTCCTCTACATGATTAGTAGACACACCTCTTACTGCTGATTGGTTACAAGTTATTTTTGGTTTTCTAAAGCATTTTTGAAGATTTGCCTACCCTGCCTACCCTAAGGGCAAAACAAATTCTCCAGAAATGGTTTTACATGTGCCTTTACAACCCTGGGATTTGTCTTCAGAGTGAAATGATCTCATTTGAAAAATCATGAATAATAATAATAATGCTGAGCTCTGCTCTGATTGGCTGTTTCACAGTGCAGCTAATTTCAATAGCTCACAGCGGGAAAGAAACACAGGAAAGAAAATATGCATTTCAGTACTTTCTCTTGCAGGTATATCCATAGGTAATACTGTAAATAAAATGCATTATCAGGAGCTGCTATTAATATGCACAATCGCGTTTTACTTTCGCAATCACACATACTCTGTTCATACTAATGAGCGTCACTACTTACCACACATTTTACAAGATCAGATGTTTGTCAGTGGTGCTCGGGATCTGTAAATCATGGTTGATCACTTCTCACTGCTGTGTGTGTGCACTTGGATGGGTTAAACGCAGAGCACATATTCCTAGTATGGGAAACCATACCTGACCTCATGTCACCTTTCCTTATTTCCATGATCTGCCATTGTCGTTATTATCCCGCTTGTTTCTTCACGATACCTGCAGAACGTCTGATGATTCGGCTAGTGGCTGGTCTAGAACATGGCCAGGTTGGGGGCGTAGTGATCTCATCATAGTCTGTGTTTTGTTCAGATTTGCCTGTTTTTCAGTGAGCTTTTTTTATTCATGAGATTTATATGAGATTCTTTTTTTTCATTTCATTTCATTTCATTATACAAGAAGAAGGAAACATTGGTGTTTGAGGCTCGTCATTTGGGGGACATCATTTCCATGTACAGAACTCTTATTATTGAACAATACCAAGGTAAATACAGTTTTACGTTCTGTGGTACCTTAAAATGTCCTAATTGAGCCTGTCTGTGAAACCGGGCCATAGTGGTTTGTTATTGTGTGAGTGTGACTAATAAAGCATGAGTGCTGAATGCAGAGAAATACACAGAAGTGAATAGTTGCCTTTATGTATAAATCAAGATTGTGTTTTTTTATTATTATTATTAATCGTGCAGCCCTAATTACCATTGCTCATATTTAAGGTTAGCAATCTGAAGAAAAAAAAAAACATCCGTGTGTAACTCGCCCATGTGATCTGACCTGCTCAAATGTTTTGAAAAAGGGGGACATCTGAGGACATGTTAAGAAAATGAAATGTGAACTCGGCATTTCCTGAGTTATGAAACAACAGTATCAGATCTGAGAAATGAGATTTTCCTCCAGTCTTCTAAGAGCAGGTATCGGTTCTCCTCAGAAATGAGCAGGTTTCTTTTTGCTGACGTTGGTTTGGAGACAATAAAGTGTGAAAGCCGCAGAGATGAATCAGAGCGCTTCTCGACCGCGGCGCGTCAGCATTTATTCACATTCCTGGACCGTGTCACGTTCATTGTCTAAACTTGAAAAAGCTCAGTATGAAATGATGTGAAAAATCAATCAGAATCACTGCAAGCCCCAGTAAAATGTGCTCAGGACTCCTATTGGAGTTTAATCATCTTTTTTTTATTCACCCATTTTTCTTCTTTACAAACCTTACAGAAATTTCCAACATAGCCCAAAACTAGCTGTCTTATAGAAAACAGAATACACTGTAGGACATCAGAATGAGTTTTGACAGTTCTTTCAACTCCACGTGTGATTTATTTCAACTGTCGAGTAGCAGGACATGTTTCAAATACAGTACAATAGATATCTGATAAAGCTGCGATATCCAACAGGAGTCCAAGATGAAGAAAGTCCTACAGGCTGCAGGATCTCATTTTATCCCATTACGATCATTTTAAATGGTGTCCGAGTTTGAATTCTGATAGGAAACATGTGCACATTGCTAAGAGCCCTGTAGGGAACTCAGGGTGCTTATAGAAACACATATCAGACCTGACAGATTTGTGTGTGTGTGTGTGTGTGTGTGTGTGTGTGTGTGTGTTTGAGCAGCTTTCACCATTATTGTGTGGATAAATATTCCAAAAATATACCTAAAAGAATGACAAAACCTCAAAAAAATGAAAACTCATAAAGGGCCAAATAACAAACAGTGCAAACAGATTAGTTATTTTATTATCATTTCAATTATTTTTGTTGTTAGCATTTTGGTTAATGTTTTAATTAGGTAATTAGGTCTGTTATTTTGGTGTGTGTATATGTATATATATATATATTTATTTATTTTCACTTTTACAAATATTTTTAATTTATTTAATTATTTTAGTGCATCACCATTAATAAAATGAAAAAGAGAAATACATTTAATTAAATATGTATATTTTATTTCAGTTAACATTTATTTTATAAAGGGTTTTTAATAGTGTTAGATAACTAGTTATATATATTTTTTGTCCAAAAGTAACTTTTTTATATATAGTGTTAGAATCAGGTTTAGTTAACTATAATAAAAAAAGAAAATAGATTTAAAATACATTTCTGCTGATGTTTTTCTTTATGTTTAGTTGTAGAATTAGTTTTACTTAACTATAATAAATCTATTATTTTATTATAATAATTATAAATAAAACACATTTTGCTTTGTGTTTCTTGTTTTAGGCATCTAGTTCTAGTTTTAGTTTTAGTAACCCTGTTTCATTATTTACCCTCATTTTGTTCCAAACTTTCTCATGTTGAAACAAAAAAATTATAGAATTTGCAACGTTTTCTTCATAACGTTGTTCTTCTGAGGTAGAAGTATCGAGCTGTTTGTCAGGGGTGTGAAGTGTTCATCAGAAGTCATAAGATTTATTTGTGAGGAGCAGACGCAAACCTAAGCTCCATATTTGTCATTTTGACATCAAACGTCACTGCTTTTGAACTAGAAGTGATCTGACAGCTACTTTCATGGGGCTTTTTTAATGTTTTTGAAGAATCACCATAAGCTTTCAGTCTCTGCTATGAAATCTCCTAAAAGAGAGTGATTTTGAGTTTAAAATGATGGGTTTTCAAATTCTAAAATGCTAAAAGGTGTATTTTCTTTTGACTAAAGTGAGCTGTTATTAATAAGAATGGTTCTGAATCCTCCAAGTACTTCATAAACACAAGCTTGTGTGTCTGTTTGTGTTTGGAAAGCAGCGTCGTCTGCATCTAAAAGGTTCCCCTGAAGGCTTTTCTTGCGTCACGTAGCTTTGCATCATATGCATGACTGAACTATAATCAAACTCTGATCCAAAAATGGGCTTTTTCCTGTCATATTTCCTTTCTAGCAAAATTAAAAGCATTTCCCAACACAAAGGAGCATGTATAATTTATGTGTGTTTAGACAAGCATCGCTGTGGCCATTCTTTCACCTGGAGGTCTGAATGAGAATGAGTTCTGTCCAGACTCTTGTCACACTCTCTTCACTTATTCAGAAATAGTTCTGCGTATGTGGCTATTTTTGATCAGCCATTATGATTTCTTGAGTGTTACTATGTTATTTTCTCAGAATTATGTTCCTATGGAAACCATCTTTTGGGTTTAATAATAAGAGATGAGTGTTATGTAGTGTTTAGATTTTTTTGGTTTGATGGTTTATTAACTCTAAGAGAAACAATGTCTGTGCATATACATACAAACACACACACACACACACACACACACAGCATAAATATAAAACAAGTTGTCAATATTAGTCATTCCCTTTCATCCAGTTGTTTAACTTCATATTATAATTGTATTATTAATATACTGTTTATGTATTACGAATAATATTAATGTTTTATATATATATATATGTATTATGAGTGTGTTTGTGTATTTATATAAAGTGATTGTATTAAGATACATTTTTAAATGTTTAAATGTATATTATATGTTATTATATATTAAATGTGTGTGTGTGTGTGTGTGTGTGTGTGTGTAAACAAGTGGTAAATAGCTTCTGTCATTATTATACATGATAAATATGGTCACTATTAGAGTGATATTCATTCCTACATTTTTATTTCCCAATAAATGCATAAAAATACAAATTATTATTATATTTTTATTATTATTACTGGTAGTAGAAGTATTTATTAATCCTATTAATATTATAAAGAATAATGTAATAATACACACACACACATATTTATCTCACCATCAGATTACCTTTACACATGTGGCCATACTGTATATGTATTTATGGACATAAGTATGGTAAAAATAGGGTTCGTGAAAAAACTAATATTACAGTTTTTAAATGGCTGTCTTCTATGTGAGTATTTGTTCAACTTATTTATTTCTGTGCTGTTCAGCTGTATTTTCAGCATCATTACTCCAGTGTTCAGTGTCACATGATCCTTCAGAAATCATAATAATATACTGATTAACTGCTTAATAATCATTTCTGATTATTATCAATGCTAAAAACGTTTGTGCTGAATATTTCTGTGAAACATTGTGATGCATTTTATTTTTCAGGATTCTTTAATAAACATAAAGTTCAAAAGAACAGCATTTGACATTTGCAAGATGAGAATGTTTCAAAGAACGAGCAGTTCTGGAAAACACAAGTTGAATAAATAACTGCCAGTTAGAAAGGTGATGATGAGGATGAGGAGGAAGATGATGGTAGTCGGTAAAGAGCAGATAGTGTGTGTCGGTGCTGTGATTGTGATGTTGCCAAGACCGACTGAAACACCAAGTGAGAGCAGAAGATGTCTCTGAGATGGAGGTGAACATCAGGTGAACACCTCACAGGGACAGAGACAGAGAGACGGGACATCTTTCAGATCTTTTCAGATCACTGTTTGAGAATAAAACCAATGGAGACTAAAAAGTAGGAGAGAGAATTCACTGAAGCAAATGAAATGAGCAAAACATTGTAATGCACTGTGAGTGTTAACCCTTTATGAGAGGCATCATGCTCTGAATAATGAGTATCGTCCTCAGGATAAATCACTTCTGTAGTTCACATCTGCTACATGAATAAATGCAATCACATTTTTGGATTATTGAAGAAAAAAAAAACAAATATGCCAACTCTGTAATAAAAAAATATGTGGTTAAAAATGATTCCTTTATAATGAAATTCATGTTTTTTAAATTGAAACATGACAAATCTAGTCATTTATTTTCATTTCCCCAATAATATAGTTCATTCTCGGTCTGACAAAAGTACGAAGGAGGATTAGGGCCAAGCAAGAATAAACAAAACCATCTTGAGGTTAAAGACATTAAAAATGTAAAAAAAAAAAAATTGAAATAACATTGAGAATAAACTCTTTAAATTACGATAAAAAAGACTTTACATTTCTCGTAATTTAATCGAAAAATTACAAAAAAACAAACTTTAAATTGAATGACTGGGGGAGGGGCAATTTAATGAAACACATTGTTTTAAAGAATCAAACCAATCATAACTCTGTCCCTTTTGCAGAAATGCATCATTAGTTCATTTAAATAAATAAATATCCACAAAATAAATTGTGGTAGCACATTACTTGAATCCTTTATAATGCATTATAAAAGTATTTTTTAAGTATAAAAGTGTAAGTATAAAAGAAACCATACATACATAGTAAATCTTTTTATAATACATTTGTTTTTATTTGAAGTAAAACAGCAAGCTAACTTTATTTCAGGGGTGATATTGATAACGAGACTGAGTGTGTTAGTATTGTGAGAATAGAGTTTGTATCAGATGGATTCGGTTCGTTGCAGTTCTCTGCAAAAACAATAGGATCCTTTCAAATACATAATTCACTGTTTCTCAATTCATCATTAGAGAGACAGTCTTTCTAGATCAGTGTCTGACCGAATGAATCCCTGATTCTGAAGAGAAATACTGCTGCTGAAATACTGGAAGTGACTGTAAGAGGAACAGGGCGTCCAAAGAGCTTTCGTCACAATGCCATCTATTATTTGTGCTCAAATAGATGGTCTCAAGGAGAGCAGAAAAGGGGGAAAAAAAACCTTACCTAATCCTTTCAAATCTTTCACATTACTTTAAAAGGAATAAGGAATATCTATTCAATGTTTATTTAATTACTTTCTCACTTTAATGTAGTGTAAGCAAGAAAAGGGTGACAACAGATAAATGTATAGACAGTTATTCAATGTAAAAATGATTTTAAAATAAACATTTATATTGGAATTGTAGAGATAATGTTTTCAAGTCAATTTCTACGGCCACTGGCACTTAACCGTTCACTTCTGTTGGACAAATGGTGGGAAATAGCTAGATTATTTTATTTTATTTAAAAAAAATTTATTATATGAAGGGACTACTTGCCTCATTTATTTTATTTCATTGCATTTTATTGTTTTATTTAAATAATTTTAAAAAATATACATTTTTGTTTTTTCCATTTTATTTGATTGTTTTTTGTATTGTATTCTTGCATTTTAAATAAAGAAAATTTAAGAACCCTAATATTTAAAATCCAGAAAGAACTTGACTTGAGGATGTCAAATTACTTGACTTATAATGACTGCATGCCTGTAATTCTTTATTTTAAATAATAAAAAGAAATACATATATATAATGGGGTTTTTTTTATTGCTTTTTAATTTCACTTTATTTTTGTTTTATTGTATGTTATTGTTGCATTTTTTATTATTATTATTATTATTATTATTATTATTATTATTAAAAAGTTTTAAAAATAGGATTGACTTAAGGATGTCAAATTACTTTTGACTTATAATGACTGAACACTTTTGTGGCGTGTAGTTTCCTATTCTTTGAGGTTGTATTGTCTGGTGAGGGTCATTCCATTGTTTGGCTTTGACAGGTGGCTGTTTCAAGAATAAACACACAATCTTATGAACATCCTGAATGCCTGTTTTTTGTGCATGGATGCATTGACTATATGCCAGTGGCAAATAAACACCAAGTTCACGTCCGAACACAGACAAAAAGCACACATTGCCATGGAAACAAATGAAATGTGGTTGAAATGACACGTGACATGACCTCCTTTAGGTGATTTGTATGGCTGGAGTCCTGCTGATGGTTTAACTAGTGTCATCACGACCAGGGCAGCACATAGGAGCACATAGGAGCTGCTGTTTCGTCACAGCTGGTCTGCCAGCAGTTCCCTTTCAGTCGGTCACTTTGACGTCACGTCGAGACCGACGAATAGGAATCTCGCTTCGAGATGCCAAACAAA
>JAUMHI010000022.1:3384943-3395587 GCA_032359435.1 Enteromius unitaeniatus
TTGTATTAAAATAAGTCAGACTATCTGCCATAAGCCTGGCTTATTTGGTAAACTTGTTTTATGGAACAGGCCCCTGGTGCCATGTTTGTACGTGTGTTCGTGACATAAAAATATTGTGTGGGTAAAACAAAATGTGCTAAAAACACAGTAGCCAGAATGATTGACAGCAGCTCATCCAGTAAAATTAGTGTGTTGTAAGCAGTGGCTTTTATCCCACATATTACAGTAATTTATAGTAAATACTTTAGTGCTTGTGAACCATACTAAAACACTTGAATTAATGTGTTCTTCTAATTCTATAGTTGCAGTGGTAATATAGTACTATAGTAATGGAAACAAATTACTTTACCCAATACTGTACAACGTTTTTTGCAACTATACAGTATATTATACTACAATAAGTAAGAACGATGTACTACAGTATTAGTTTATCTATTTACTAGTTAGTAAATATGCTGTAGCATTCATTAACAAAGTGTTAATAAAAATACTTTATTATTGTCACGATCGACTGGACTTGTCAATCCAGTTTTTTGGATGAGGATCACGTCTTCATGTGTGTTTGTGTTTTTCGGTGTCATGCTGGACAATCATTCAATGAACTCTTGTATCCGGCCTCATGTGTTACCATGGTCACTAATATGTTCTCCTCCCCTTCCTCTCATTATCCACAGGATAAATACTCCGGACATTTCGCTCATTCCCCGCTGGTCATTTCATGGGTCTAGTCCCGTCTTTGCTAAGCGGTTTTCCCGTCCTTCATTGTTATTTATTGATTCCCTGTTACTGAACCTCGCTGCCTCTGACTACGACTCTTTGTGCTTTGTCCTGTCACCGCTGTTTGCCGATCGACCGACCCTTGGCCTGTTTTCTTTGTATTGACTCGAGTCCATTTTTGAGTCCTCTTTGTATTGAGTACATTTAATAAATACCTTGCACATTTGTCTGTCTCCTTCCCGTTCCATAACGATTATATACAGTATAATATACTTTACTAAAAAAGCCCTACAGTGTATACTATAACTTATTATAGTTTATTTTTATGTTAGATATGCATGCTGTTGTTTTTTGAGAAATGAGTAAACAGATTAACGGGTTGGTGGTGTGTTAAGGGACTTTTCTGATTCATGTGATGTGTCTGGAGATCAACATGTAAGACAGCTGAGAGAAAAAGTCATTTATTGAGCAAATACTAAAAAACAATCCAGAGTAAGAAACATTTCCAGAGGAATCCCTGTTTGTACATAGTTTTGCCCTTTCAAGATAAAAACAAAGCACCTACTAATCCCAAACCGACCGTAAACATCACAACAAAATCAATACAGACAGACAATAGAGTACAAAAATAAATCAAGGCACATTTGCTCCAGTTATCACTGACAAAACCTGCAAAGTGGACAAAAGCATAATACAACCTAGTGCAAACATTTAATAATAGCCTAATATTAATAAATACCAATTCACATGCACAGGAAAGCCTGTGGAAAATCAATACAGATGCCTGGTTCATCCACATAATTGTAGAAGTAGAAATTCATATTGTAAAACAGACTTCATTTCACTGCCACAAATGAATTTAATAACTTTTTATACACTAAAATATCAGCAATATTTCATTGGTATCATTAGTTTTGGTTAAAATTTCAAGAACAAATAAAAAAAATACTTAAGCATTAAGCACAATTATGAATATTCCTATATTTTTTCCCCCCATTAATGAAAAGCATAAATTGACATTTAAGAATTTATTAAAAAGAAAATTGTGCATTCTAATCAATGTTTTGGGGCAGAAATGTTATGAAATAAAAATATTATATTAAAATAAAAAATACTATATTGCGCATAATTATATATAATAATAATAATAATAATATATTAAATAATTCAAAGATATAATATGTCATTATTATATTATAAGAAATCATTTAAAAATGACCCTTTAGATTTGGAGGTTAAATGTTCATGTGAGATTGTAGTATTTCTTCTCATCTCTCTCAGTCAGACGGGTGTGCAGCTAGACCAGGGCGTAATCGAACTGTCCTCTCTCCAGACCGTCTTTATGATCGGACCACGACGAGGACGGCATGCTGCTGTAAGGGTCCAGGAGGATCCGGAAACACCGCACCAGCAGGAACACCAAAAACAGCAGCAGGAGTCCCACGAAACAAAGCGCCGTGATCTGCTCAGTGTCTGGAGCCAGCAGGAGCCCCGCCGTGGCCCCGGGGCCCGAGACGGGAGCCAGAGACTGCAGCTCATACTCCATCACAGGGCTTTCACTCATCTTCTCAGTTTAGAGATGAAACGAGTCCAGGTTCTGAGGGTAAGAGATGAAAATCACACAAGAAATGTCTCAATTGTTTGTTGCATAGCATAATGATTATTATTGAGACACCTCCTGTTTCTCCTTACAGGGTTATTAATGCTAATTTAAACTAAAATTACAAACTTATTTGATTTCAGCTAGTTGCCAAATCAACATTTCTAATTTCATTTAACCTGATTAATTTAGTGAATTACTTACAATTTAGCTGAAAAAGAAATTTAACCTTAAAGTATTTCAGATAGTTGCCAGGGCAACTTTATAAATTATTTCAGTTTAACTTGGTGTATTAAAATAACTAATACAGAAAATGTAATTCACATAAAACCATGAAATTTTTGATATGTAAAATAAAAAAAAAAATTGTATGTTCCTTTTAGTTGAAAATTTTTCATTTAATGTAATTTAACTCTATGTACTAAAACATCTATAACAAAAACTGAAATATTTGATTAATTTAAAATACATTATTAACATATTCATTATTTGAAATATATTAAATAGCTAACTGAAAATAAAATTAAATACATTTTATATATATAAAATAATTAATATAATAATTTATGCAGTTTAACTTCATAGGCCTACTAAAATATTTTGGTATAATTTGTAAATAAATAAATAAACACAAACAACAACGACATATTTTAAAAACAATAAAATAAAAACACAGCAAAATGACTACAATCTTAACTGAAATTAAAATAAAAGCAGAATATTATATATATATATATATATATATATATATATATATAGAATAGTATAAAAACTATAATAGTATCCAAAGTCTCTTGAGAAAAAACCCCAGTAGTTCAGAAGTCATACTGATGTCTCGAACTGCTAAAATCATATATCCAATCAAAAATCTCAATATGAACTGAATTATTTCTGATTAAAAGGTGTGAGCCACTGTCCACATAAATTTGATATCTGTACTGCAGAGCTCACAAGATTGGTCCATAAGGCCTAAAATTCAGTTGCATCAAATTAAAGGCCATAACAAGAAAGGTATTGATGTTACTTTCATTGAATCCTCCCTGTAATGGCTGATAAAGTATTACTTTGTGTACAGTAATACTGGGGAAACCGCTATATTCCTGTTTCAAAAGCGACACCTGCTGGCAGAGAATGAACCTGCATTTCCAGTAAGCCTTTCTGTTTATGTTCAGATCGATGCAAAAAAAATTCAGCAATTAAAACAGATATATATTTAAGTATATATGTTTTAAATAGTGCGGTTTAATTGATTAATTAATCGTGCTCATTAACTGCAAGTAATCGCATCCAAAATAGAAGTTTTTTTTTTACATTATATGTGAATCTGGAGCATTATAAATATGGGTAAAAATTGTTAATTTTTCTTTTATATGCCAAAATTCATTAGCATATTAAGTAAAGATTTTTTGATTAGTAGTATGCATTGCTAAGATCTTCATTTGGACAACATTAAAGGTGATTTTTAAAAATATTTAAAATTATATATAAATATATATAATACATAAACAACATATTTTTCTTAAATATATACATGCATATGTTTGTATTTATATATACATAATAAATATACACAGAACATTATGTAAACAAAAAACGTAATCATTTGTTGGAACTAGTTTCAAATTAATGCAATAATTTGAATGCTTTTGATAATAATTTAAAACTTGTGGTTTTGTGAAAACCCGTATGAACTGTAAATCATGTAATTTTATGGTTTGATGTTACCATACCCTGCTCATATGAATTATTAATTTTATTTGTGCAGGTTTTCATGGTCATTAAAAGCCTTAAAATGTAGATAGTGGAATCAAATTCCTTTCTTTATTTATTCCTTTCCTTTCCTTGTTAATATTCATATACATTTTTTTGGTTTGTGAATTTTTTAAGCACTTTTTAGGCTATGGTTAAATTAATTTTTGTGCCACCAAAATCAGAAGAGTGTCAGAGATTAGGAAATTTTGCGAGCCCTTTACTGAATGACAAATATGGTCTATTTTTATTTCTCATATTTAAGACAAATCTGAGATGAAGTTGATACTTAGATCAAAACATATCGGAAGTCTAGCACTGAAAGAGCAATATTCCTCTAGAAGGTAAACATGCCATCAGCACTTACTGTACCTCACAAGAAGATGCAACAGGATCTCCATTCAAAGCTCAATTTTCAAACTACATCCAGCCCCGTCCACACCTTCAAGTGAGCTCAGACAGACCTTGCACTGCTGTTTACATGGACAGAGAACATGCTGTGACACGCTCTTCTGTGGCTAGTTGCACACGCAGCTTCATATTCAGGTGTCTGAGATAATTGCTGAAATCTCAGACAGAGAAGAGCAGCTATTTCCAGCCAGAACGTGACAGGAAATGCCGCTCTGTGAATAAAGAGACAGAGACGTAAATCAGGGTAGATCGGGATCTCAAAACATTGTGGATCAATAACGGCCACATAAAAGAGAAATAAATCAGGTCACCTCTTCAGCACGGCACATCCGTGAGGAATATTAAACTGTGCTGTAGTAAAACTTCACTCCAAGGCCTGGTCGACAGGTCAGCACTCAGATGGGATGCTTTTCCCAGCGTTTCGCTCCATGTTCCTCAGTAGTTAATACAGGCTCCCTCTGACTTTATTAGGACGGGATGCTGACAGCTGATTCCTGTCCCAAACACAGCTGAGTTAATAATAACTAAAGGGTTAAGGGCGGGTCAAAGGGCATCCACACATACAAATTTAGCAAAGATCAGGTTAGTCAGAAACTATTTCAATACAATAACACCTTAGGATCATGAGTTTGATTTATAACACGATTCCCTCTCAGAAAGAAAGGTACAGGAGCTGTCTCTGAGGCGGTACCTTTTCAAAAGGTCCCTTTTAGGTTCAGATATTTACACTTTAAGTACTAATATGTACCTTTTAGGTACCACAATGGACCCTTTAGACGCAAACATGTCCCTTTTGAAACGCCTCAGTGACAGCCTTTCTACCTTTATTTCTGAGAGTATCTGAGAAGGATATTACATCAGATCGAAAAACAGTGACAGAATAAACCTCGCTATATTAACCCGACCAAGTTAAGTTATTCTTAAGGTTATTAAGGTTCCTTAAGATAAAAACTGCAATGTTTTAAAAGTGATGAATGTATTTTTTTACTGTATATATACTGTGAGTGTGAGAGAAAAAATTGGTCACATACACTGAAAAAATTATACATTTTTTTTAAACTTAGTCAACTAAATTTGTTTTGGTAAAATACATCTATTGCAACCATATACCTTTTAAAAATGTAGCAAATAATTTTATTTTCAGTTTATATATATACTTTTATCATTGTGAATGTGAAAATTGGTTTAAAAAAAAAAAGAAAACACACAATGCAAACAATTTCTGTCATGAAGCGAAACAAAAAAAACATAAAAGGGTATGAATATAGTTCCAGAAGGAAATCCTGCGAGTGCAGAAATAGACACAGATCAATAACAGAGCTGATCGATCCACTCACAAACTATAGATAAATCATTGTACTTCACTGGAGCACCTCTGGATAAAAATATATGACAATAAACACAATAAACTGAGCAAACAACGGATTTATAGTCAACACGCTCACTATAAACTGCCTAATTATCATATTGAGCTGTCCACCTTTATCTTTCTTCATGCTATAGTAGAGGCTTACACATATCTGTAAAGAGCTAGAGAAATATTACATTATATATGTACATTATATATTGACATTATTTTAAATACCATCTGAAATATTTCTTTATAAAATATTTTTCTTTAAGTTGCATTGATGTAATCTGCCGATATCAACACTATATTGACAGTGCACTATACAGCCCACAGGTGCTATCAAGTTTTCCGTTTACAGTGAAATTCAGTTTATTGCATGACAAATATATAAAAATACGAATCACTAGCCTAAAAAACAGTTCTCATAATGTAGCAGGTTGTGATTACTTGTAGCTACTTTGACAGACAAACTGTGGGAACAGTTTTCACAATACTTTAAAGTACAGAAAGCGTTGAGATCTGAGAGTAAGTGTATTAAATGAAAGGCTGTCACAGCTCACCCGTGATGCTGAGGGTCCGGAGCGCGTGCTGCTCTGACGGCTCTCAGCGCGAGCTCTCGATGCTGCCTCGTCACGCGCTCGCGATAGTCGGTCCGCGCGCATGTGACCGGGGCTAATTGTCACACATTCACCTGTGAGACACTGAAACCATTAGAGCATCTAGGCTGTCATTTCCCATAGCAAACGCTTTATGTTGACTCAATATGGGGCAAATTGTCATAATAGAAACCTTATCTTTATTGACGATGATTTGTAATGACAATTGGTCTCAAAGGGACAATAAAGTAGCCTGTATCTGTAGACTATTAACATTTTATTTAATTTTATATAGTTATAAAAGCTAATAAAACTTTTATGATATGCTAAATGTAAACTGTATCATACAATCATACAAATTGGTCTATGTAACTCTACTTCATAATGATTTTTAAAAAAAAAATGAAAGTAAAGGCCAAATGCAAAAACTCGTGGTATGATGGCAAAAATGTATGCTACGCGATTGGCAGGATTTGGTTTGTGGGGTAGATGCTTAAAAACTGCAAATGAAATGCACGCCAACAAATCCAACCAAATTTCGTATCATATACACGTGAAAATTGCGTAGGCGTATTATATGCACGCCAAACACGTCCGTGTCATACATAAGCGGATTTTTAATTTTTTTTTTTGCAATACTTGGAATACCACCAATTATTTGTTTTTATTTGGCGTTGTATTAATACGCATGTTCATGAGACGGCCTCAAAAACACACACGAAGAGTGTGACAACTTGCCCCGGTCTTTCCTACTGTTAGATGTGCTTATTTACAATCAGTGTCAATCTTATTGTGATGATGTTTAGATATTTTATTACGTAAAAATGAGACAAAAATACTTTTAAAGAAAATGTTATATTATGATATGCACATATTTTTATTTTATTTTTTCAGGTTAAATTTAATTCTATATTAAATAATGCAATCTTCGCATTAGATTATAAACAAACTAATCTAAAATCTGTCTAGACATTGACTATAACTATAACTCTGATGTAGTCCAGGCATGATCATTTTGCTGTACAGTGATGAATCTCCGGCTGTCTGGTTTGATTTTTAAGCAATAATTCAGGTTTTGTGTGTGTTTTCCTCCAGGAGCAGCGCTGTGAATGTGGTCATATGGAAAACACAAAGGATCTGCTGTCATAAAGTATTTTTAGCTCCGAGTGAAACACCCAGGGCTCTGAGATACAGCTGACCCGAGTCCTGTCTGCCCTTACAACTAATCAAATCTAACAGCAAATCTCATCTTTGCTACACCTTAATCAGGTTACACGCCATATTGAATCTAACACGGATGAAAACGAGGCTGTTAGGAAAACAGAGAACTTTCCATGACTTTCCATACATTTTTAAAAGTTAAATGTTAGTTTAATTGAGTGTTTTAAACACCGAGAGAACATTCAGCTGTAACATTCAATGTAACAAATGAGACATATCTCATGTTAACATGTTACAGTTAAATGACATTGTTACACATCGTTAGAGGAATGTTCCTCTGTGTTCACAAAACAAAGAAGAACTTAAGGGGTTAAACAACATTTTTTGTCAAGTAAAGGTTTTTAGAAAGACAACGTGCCTAGTTTTCTTCCTGCAATTACAATGTTGTTTAGAGATTCCTAAAATGTTGTTTAGAAAGTTACACTGAAAAAAAAATTGATTGAATTTACTAAATCTTGTTAAGGTTAGGGTTTGCACTCAAATGATTGTACCAACATTTAAATAAACAAATTTAGTTGGCTAACATTCAACCTTTAGTTTATTTAAATATTGCTTAAATAAATTCTTTTCAACCACTTACCTTAAAAAACTTTTTTTCTGCGTTTATTTCCACTCAAAATAATATTTGAAGGTTATTTTTTATATTCTAAGAATGTAAAACTTTTGTTTTCTTGTCACGATTCAAACATCATTTAAAGGTGACAAAAATATTGACATTAGGCATATTTATACCCAAAATATATTGTTTATTTTCCAAGAAAGTTATGTTTGGTGTTCTTGTCATAATTAGAATGTTATTTAAAGGTTACAAAGCTCAAAATGTTCAAGTACCAATGGACATTATGATAAAGCTGATATGAGAACGTTTTCTCAACACTATGAGAACCTTCATCGAGAACAAACAATATCTTATATCAATCTTATTTACTGTCAATAATGATTATTGACAATCTTTTTCTCATCTATTATCAAATAAGTTAGCAAAACAATCCATAAACATATTTATCGAACATTTATGTAACTTAAGAACGTTAGTGAAGTTGTCAGGCTGTTGGCTGTGGGGTATTTTTATCACTCGATCGCTGACTGGGATCATTTAATGAGGAATCATGGTGCAGGAGATGATGCAGGAGTTTGTGAACATCTTGTCAGACACAGCAGAATTCAGAACAACATGATGTGCAGCGAGTCAAACTTTCTTCCTCTGATAGAACAAACTTTATCTGATCACATGCACCTGTGCTGCACTAAAATAAGGTGCAGGATTTACTAAGAAATGGCAAATAATACCTTGAATTAAAGCAATAATTCACCCCAAAATGAAAATTCTGTTATCTCTATCTCATCCTTAAGTTTGTCCAAACATGAGTTGCTGGTAGCCATTGACTTCCACAGTATTCTTTTCCATGGTAATCAAGGTAAACCGCTAATAATTTACTTTACAGTCACCACAGAGAACATCTACCGCTAAATCTATACTGGAAGAATCAACTTGACATGGATAAAAAAAAAATCCGCGGGGAACTGGAACGGCTCACCTGGCTGTGAATCGGGAACGGGGCTCGGGAATGGCACTCCTCGCCCTGACAGCGGAACAGAATTAAAACTAAATATTATTTTATTTTAAGCAATTATTTTGGTTTTAGGTTAAGATTTGAGTAACCCAGGAAACTTTACTTCTAGAAGCCTAGAATATCAAAACGTTTTTTTAATAACATGAATAGTTATATATTAAGTAACACATATATAATAGTAAAATGTAATGTATTTTCAGGTCAGAATGAAGCATGTTTGCATGGGTGTGGAGGATGCACTGTCTGTGTCAGCTGTCAGTTTTATTGCATCTTCCTCCCAACAGATTCACCAAAAATACAATCTGCAGCGGCAGCAAAACCGTCCCGTCTTATGCTGAAAAACATGAGGTTTTGCATCAGATTGTCTTTTGCCTCAGTTTTTGACTATGTAATTGTAAAACTGAGGTATAGCAAAATTTCACACTGATTGACTTCAGGAAGAAACTCTTTTATTTTAGCATTTGTTCATCAGATAATAAGAACAGGACATAATGCAGAGATGTGCAGTCATTCATTCTGAGCACTGGACTATAAAAGGATATAAACGGCACAATACAGAATGAATGCACATGCAATGACCCTAAAAATAAAACTGATATAAGCAAAAATCTGCTTTTCTACTGATATACTGTACATTTAAAATTTTGAGTCTTGAGTCTTTGTCTGTGACCTGCTGTGATCTGGGTCAAAGCCTGAGAGACTCTAAGCCCAGTGGCGTGGAAAACAGAAAAGCATTTTCACACTCATGTCTCTCGTCTAAACACACACGAGCAAACGCACGATCATGTGACATGTATGGAAGGACTGAAATATCTTGCACTGCAGACCTATTCTTAAACACTTTTATAAACCGATGCATTCAGCCAAGAAGCACAACTGAATGAGAATCAGACTATTTTTGATAGATTTGAAAGAATGTTCTCACAAAATGTTCTTTAAAGGGGTCATACAAATGCAATTTTCCACAAGCTAATATGATTCTTTAGGATCTTAATGGAAAGGTTGTAATATAGTTTGTTTTAAAATTTCTCAAAGATAGTGTGAAAAAATCTCTCTGTTCTGTGTACTTCCCCTTTAAATCTTCAGGAGCGCCGCTGACCCCGCCCCTCTTTTTTATCAGTATTTATAGTGAAACTTGTTAATTAGCACATTATTAGGAAAGGTGATTTGCAAAGACATTATAATCACTGCTTTTGTAGGTGAGGCTGATCATGAATGATTTTCGTGAACATAAACACATTTCGTTTGATCAAGGGCACGTTTCCCTTCAAAACGTTAATCCTCCACGTCTTCAGTCACTCAGATGTCAGGGTAAATCACTGCTGCTCTGTTCATTAATACATTCAAGAACAAAACACCTCAATCTCTTAGGAGTCCTGCTTGTCTCTGCGTCTCGGTCTGATGACGGCTCACTCAGGGCGGGTC
>JAUMHI010000022.1:3395687-3412804 GCA_032359435.1 Enteromius unitaeniatus
ATGAAAGTCTAATGTTTATCAGTACATTACAGAAAATAATGAACTTTATCACAATATGCTAATTTTTTGAAAAGGACATGCACTGTACTGCTGCTATGAAGTCATTTTTTAAATCCTAAAGCTGTCCAGAATTAAAATGGAAAAAATATCCAGATGTCCAACATGGTCACTTTTGGATCACACTGTGTACAGGTGCTGATCATATAATTACAATCTTGAAAAGTTGATTTATTTCACTAATTCCATTCAAGAAGTGAAACTTGTACACTGTATACATTAATTCCACACAGACTGATATATTTCAAGTGTTTATTTCTTTTCATTTTGATGATTATAACTGACAACTGGAAGAGGTGTCTGAGAGGAGAATGCAAAAAAAGCTGCTCGGTATCAAGGACAACCCCTCTCACCCCATGCTCTCTCTTCCATGATGGGCCATCAGAGCACACGCAGCAAAAGACTCATCACCTCTAAATGCAGAACTGACCGTCACAGGAAATCCTTCTTACCTGTGGCATTAAGACTTTACAACTCTTCACTGCCCTGTAGGTGATTTCTCAGGATTAATAATAATATTAATACGAACATTACTTGTCTTCAGCCAAATGGTGCAATATAAACATATGTATGTCACTGAATGCTTGTTTCATCCCACCATTACATGCTTCTACTCTCTTTTATTCATTGTGCATCTTAATTAATGAAACCCCCAAATTCAGTGTCTCAGAAAATTTGAATATTGTGAAAAGGTTCAGTACAGAAGACACCTGGTGCCACACTCTAATCAGCTAATAAACTCAAAACACCTGCACCGGCCTTTAAATACTCTTTCAGTCTAGTTCTGTAGGCGACACAATCATGGGGAAGACTGCTGATTTGACAGTTGTCCAAAAGACGACCACTGACACTTTGCACAAGGAGGGCGAGACACAAAAGATCATTGCAGAAGAGGCTGACTTTTCACAGAGCTCTGTGTCCAAGCACATTAATAGAGAGGTGGAGAGAAGGAAAAGATGTGGTAGAAAAAAGTGTACAAGCAATAGGGATAACCGCACACTGGAAAGAATTGTGAAACAAAACCCATTCAAAAATTCACAAAAAGAGGACTGAAGCTAGAGTCAGTGCTTCAAGAAGCACTTCACACAGACGTATGCAAGACATGGGTTTCAGCTCCGCAAGCAAGTCAGTAGTGTTCTTCTGGTGGAAGTAAGAGGAGAAAGGAAATTAAGAAAATGCAGGATCATGCATATTATGCGCAAGAAGAACCGGCAGTCTCCTTAGGTAAAAAAAAGAAAACTTGATGCAGACAGACGATGGCAGAAAGGGATGAAAAAGAAAGGGCGTCTCCGTTCCCTCCTTCAGGGAACGTGGGTTACCGTTGTAACCTTAGACGTTCCCCTTCAGTCGAGTTCACTTCGACGTTACATATGAGAACAGACCCGTGGAAAAGGCCACTGGGCCCAGAGGTGAAGAAAATTGTTATTTCAGTGAAAATTTGGGTACCACAGACCCGTGGGCCAGCGGCAGCTGAGTGCACTGATGTAGATGTTGTTGTCCCCCCCGAAGAGCAGATTCCTTCACCTCTGGGCTGGCCGTCTCAGGGTCAGCCTAGCATCGTGTCGGAGGCTTTGTGTACTCCCGGCGCGGCAGCAAGTGGCTGATGGCATCAGCCTGCTCCTGAACTGCCGAGAACTTCTGGGCAAAGTCCTCAACAGTGTCGTCGAAGAGGCCAACCTGTGAGATGGGCGCGTCAAGAAAGTGAGCTTTGTCAACGTCGGCCATCTCAGTTAGGTTGAGCCAGAGGTGTCATTCCTTCATGCCATCACCTGACCAAGGGCTCGTGCGGTCACCTTCGTCATCCAAAGGGCAAAGTCGGAAGCGGCACGGAGTTCCTTCATCACGCCCTGGTCAGATCCACCCTCGTGCAGATGTTTAAGTGTTTTAGCCTGGAACACTTGCAGTGTGGCCATCGCGTGCAAGGAGGTGGCAGCCTGTCCGCCGGCGTGTCCGAGTTCGGCGTGTAACAACATTGTGATTAGCCAATCAGATTTGAAGAACCAGTTTATAGTTTTTGTGAAGTTTAGGCTTACAATCACTGTTTGATGCTTGTACATCAGTGTCAGTCATCTATCGTTAAATATGATTTTAGGCATTACTCGTGGGTAAGGGTAGGTATAGGTGCAAAGATATATCAGTCTGTGTGGAATGAATGAATACATTATACAAGTTTTACTTATTGAATGGAATTAGTGAAATAAATCTAATTATATGATCAGCACCTGTACTGTATGTCAACAGCCGAAAGCAAACTGAAAAGTAGACTGAAATTGTGATTAAAACTGAGCAGATAGCAGCTGAGATTAAGACAGTGTGAAGCTGCTGTGTGTCTGAAGGAGCACCTTCTTGTAGGTGGTTTCACCAGACGCATCCACCCGCCTGTGACCGATCTTCTTCTCAGGACCGGAACTGGCATGACACGAGGACGACGGCATCTGAGAAGAAGAAAAATTAAATCTCATTAATAGGTCTAAGTTGCAAAGACTAAAGTCTCAAAACCAAAGAGATATTCTTTATAGAAGACACCCCCCTAAAACGACTCGTTTAAACACACCTCTGTCACAGAGTGGGTTTATTTTCAAACATGACCCAAATGTTTCCTCAAAAAAAGAAGGTGGAGCTATTATTCTGGCTGTAGTGTTAGTGCAGGTGCCATGTTCTGGAGACGCTGTGTGTCGTTGTGAAAGTCAAACTACTTTGGACACAACTAGAAATCAGTGTTAAGTTGTGTTTACAACACTGTTCCAGAACAGTTGAACACAAATATTGGAGTGTGTTCAGCACATTTACGGAGGACTGGTTCCTGAAGCTGACAGAGCAGTCTATGCTGGCTGTGCACAGAGACTAGAAAGAGAGGAACAGTCTGCTGCTGACCACTCACAACCTTGCTACTTACTATTCAAACGTGAGTTTTGAGCAGTGAAGGGTTGTTTCTCCGATCACGAATGCAGACATGGTGTTATGTTTACGAGGCGTGATGCAACACCACGTGTAAAAACACAGAACTAAGTCACGATCATCAGTAATTATGTCTCCACTGCTTTGTAATGTGTTTTGTTTTGGTGTCATAGCGCCGGGACGCAGCATCACGTTATGGTAAGGAGCAGAGCATTTCCATTAGCCACTTGAGGTATTCGGCCAATCACAGTGCACTGGATAGCTGGCCAATCAGAGCACACCTCGCTGCTTTAGAACAATGAGCTTTGTACAAATCGACCTGTTTCAGGAGGCGGGGCTTAGAGGAAAAACTTTACAGCATGTGGAAAATAATGTTTTTAACTTAAACTGCATAAGCACATTGCAGTTCAGCAAATACACAAAATAATGCTCTTTTTAGCAACATCATATGACCCCCTTTAACTATTCTCAACACTGCATTAATTAACACTGGAGTTGCATGACCACAATGACTGATAAACACATAATAAATGATGCTTCACCTCAGTTATATAGGTCTTCTTAAGAGCAGCGTCTGAAATGAAAGGAAGAAAAGAGATATTATGACAAATGCAGATCAAATGCACAACATTCTATATTAGTCAGTAGGTGTTTAGAATGCTTACTGCGCAAAAAAGAGCATGCAATATACCAGTATGCAACAACACTGTTACATGACCTCGTTAAGTTGCAAGTATGGTCATTAATTAATTAATTAATATGGTCATTTTTATGCAGTTTTCCCTAAAATGTCTTATGGTAGTTTAAATAAATAATAAATCATAAAAGTTATGTTTAAAATGATGCTTTATATTCCTTCCTGTTGAGTCATCACAAAAGAAGCGGAAGGTCAAATCGGGTGCATTGCATTGTGGGATACATTAAGCCATACAGTACAAGCAGAAAATCCTGCAGAGCCAGTATGAAGAGAATGTTATTCTGAACACACACTGGTTAATGTGTGAATATCAGCTGAAGGACAAATGGTGAGAGTCTGCAGCTCTGAGCCTCGCGGTTATTTCACACTGCGCTGTTCTCGCACATGTTTCTGTGTCAGTGAATTCCCGGGGAGGGGGCGGGGCTACAGGCCAGCGAAGCTGTCAATCATTCCCCAGCATGTGCCGGAGCCGAATTAAGGCAAGATAACAGAACGCAAATGAGACCTGACCTGCTTTACACCTGAGAGGAGCGAGACAATTTAATAACGGGGAATTAGAGCAGCAATACATTCTTCATCTCATCCTGGGACACGGATGAATCTCATCAACACATGGCCAGCTCATATTTTTAGATAAAATAAATAAATAAATAAAACAAAATGTAAAAATTATGTTTTGCATAAAGAAAGTTCCGCTTATTTTGAAACCAATAGATTCGTGTTATATATCTATTATATATGTACCATGTATAACGTATATATAAAGTATATATTATATTAGAATACATATATCAAAAGAAAATGAAAAACATATTTTGCTAAGAAAATCAAGCTCATTTTAGGACAAATTTTTTCTATATATATATATATAAACACACATATATGTAATAATAAATAACATGCATGATAACAAATGTGCTTACATGTCATAAACATAATGTTACAGTGTATATATGTATATGTATATCTATATATGTGTTTTTATTATTATTATTTTATTTTCTTTCGATTTATGTATGTATATACATATGTATATATACACACAAATCGAAATAGAAGAAATATAAAAAAATGATAAAAACACATTTTGCATAAAGAAAACTTATTTTAGGACCATTATATTTGTTTAAACATAATAATAAACATAATAACAATTTATATACATATATATAAAACACTGTTACATTATTACTTTTGTGATATTTATGCACATTTTCCATCCAGTGGTGATTCTCTCTACTGTATTGCAAATTCATCTATTTACTTAAAATCTGCAAAAAATTAAATGACTACTAAAGACACATAAATACTCACAATATTACAACATGCAGCATTATTTTTTCCAGAAAAAACTGCACTTAATTGCCACAACGCAAATGTCTTCATTCCAACCATATTATCTTTTTTTCTTTATATTGATTTTAGGGTTAACCATGACATGGACATGTTCTTGAGAGATTTTGTGAGATCAAGAATATCCTCTGTAAAGCTTTAAGAGTGTGTGTGTGTTTTGGGCGCAGATGCAGTATTGTTGGCTGTCTCTCGTGGAGGGGCATGTGCTTGAGGAGCAGATAATTAGAGCTGAGGAAAAACACGACATGTGACTGCGAGAGACATAAATACAGCCAAACATGCTGAGAAAATCACTTCTGCCTCTCTCACACTCTCCAGAACACTGCTAAACATCCTCGCCAAGCATTTACCATGGTAACCACATTTACTATAGAGAGCGTTACTACGTTCTTACACTTCAGCAGAAAATGTGGAGGTGTCTGTCTTCACAGAAATGAATGTTAATTTTAGATGTGTCTGATCTGAAAGTGCAGGGTTTTATCTCCTGAAATACCCCCCCCACACACACACACGAGACATAATACAATCTAAATCCAATACAGACAACTGTTTGCCAAAAAACAATGGCTTTAAAAAAAGAGCCCAAATCAATCGTAATCATATTTGTGCCGCTGTGATTTATGGAAAGAGAGGAGGAAAACAAGAATCAGGCCTGACCTGATAAAACACGCTTCACAACAAAACACAGAAATATATTATGAATGAAGAAAAAAAAAACAGCCTGGGCTATTTTGTATAATATGCTTATTAACATTTACCTTTGAAATGACGAACCATAAAATCATAGTGTGTGGTTGTTCACTTCTCACTGCTGTGTGTGTGTGCACTTGGATGGGTTAAATACAGAGCACAAATTCCTAGTATGGGAAACCATACCTGGCCACTTGTCACGTCATTTCATTTTCATTTCATTTCATATGACTGCACAAAAGGTTTCAGAAAATTCAAGTCATTTTGTGTTTGTTTCTTCTATATATATATATATATAGTTTTTTTTTCATGTAATTTTTAGTGTTAGTGCTCCATTTTGAAGGTAACTATACAGAAGCACTTATATATACTGTATATACTGTATATATAATTGAGACATTTTTTCCTCATAATTCAGACTTTATATATATATATATATATATATATAAAATCATAAAATTTTGTGAAAAGATTTTTCCTCCATTTTTTGTATTTAAATATAATTTAAATACTTGGTACAGCAGTAACTTTCCTGCGGGAGGAGAAAATGTGGGTAAATAATTATCAATACTATATTAACTAACTAATTTTTATATTGTTATTTATGCTTATATGAATTGATGAAGTGAATGAATTAAAAAGAAATCAAGCAGAAGCAATCTTTTTAACAACAAAGTGACAGAAGCTGGTTTGAGCCTGGATCCTTGAACACTGAATCACACACACTTTAAAAAAAACAAAGAAAAGGACATTTGTTTTTAACAAACAACAACACGTCAAAGCTCATTAGATGAATCACACAAACACTGAGCCAAGGGTCTCACACCAATGCAGTCATATTCACACTGTCAGCGCTAATAACATCACACACACACACTTCTCATCCAGCACACAATGATTATATACATTAAGAGCTGAGAGAAAATCAATATGAGAAGACTGTCACCAGATCAGTCAAGAAAACCTTTACAAAACGTGTCCTGCGTGCTGGATGATTGTGAGCAATAAAACAGGAGTACGTGGTCTAATTTGGTCCAGAGACAGACTGGATCTCACCACGAGCATTGTGGGAGAAAGCCAACAGACTGTTAGAGATTTACAGCCAACTGCTCACGACGCTTCACCTTCATCTGTGTGAAAGATTTTAGTGCAGTCATGATTGCTATGAACAAGACACGCTTAGATTCGATGGCTAACTCTAGAGTCCTTCAGTACAGGGTAAAGGCACTGAATGACTGAACTTTACACAAATAAACTAGCTCTATGGTGCATGAAGAAAGAAGAGTAAAAGCACAAGAAATATGTAATACTGTATACACTTACAATAATATTCAATTCTGACTTTTCACTCATAAACACTATATGTATTTATCATTGAGTTCATATTTTGAACAGCATATTATAGACATGATGAGGCATCTATAAAACCAAAACAATTAAAGTAACAAATTATGGATTTAATATTGTGTATTACCATTTCTTATTTTTAAATCAAACGATCTTATTTTCATGCAATGTACTTTTAAATATATATATACATGTATGATATCATATACAAATATATTTAATATATAAACATAACATATTTTTCTTAAATATATACATGCATGTGTATTTATATATACATAATAAGTATACATTTTTATATATATATATATATATATATAAAAAACACTAATTTAAAAAAATATATTTTTGCAGTTTGTTTACTACTGTTTATATACCATGAACTGAACATCGGCAAACTGAATGTAAATCTGACATAACTTAAAGTTCTCACCATTAAAAATAATATAAAAACCCAAAGTCGCTAGACAACTGACATAACTATAAAGTCGAGTGATTTCTGCCCAGAAACAGTTCAAGCCTGAAACATCAGAAAACCCCAGCAGGTCAGGCCACAAACTGTCTGAACACATTAAACTCAGCCCATGATGAGAGCCAGAGGGAACCTGCCTCTGTATTTACACAGAACACGAGTCCTTTCAGCCTGTCAGCACCCATTTACAGACTAACAGAAATCATCCTAGTTCATTTATACTCCCTTTAACATAAAACCTTAAATAAGCAGATCCTCATGTTTTTCCAGGACTGCGGTTCACTGACGCTAATGGATGGTTCGTTTGGGTTCAGTTCTCTGGAGAACATGACAAATATCATCCCGGCACTGGAAGCGATCAATTAAAGAGACGCATATAAAGACTAATGCAAGCCTCGAGGCGACAGAGATGAAGCGGGTGAATGTCAAACTAACGTCTTCAGCACATAAAAGTGCTAACATTTTGTACTAAAACATCCTCAAACTGCCTCCAATTGCAACACAGCATCTCAATTTGTATTTTTTAGTGATGCACCCATGTGGTTTTGAGGGGTACATGTTTTTATTCTTTTTTAGTGAAAGTAAATAATGTAACAATGTTTACAAATATAAGACCAAACAAACATATAAAGAGTTCATTTAACAAAACCGATTTAACAATTCCTTAAAAATCATATTTTTTCATTGCTCTCATCTTAATCAAACGACAGGAGGTTATTCTGACTAGGTTAAAAAATTACTTACAAAACAGCTAACTAACACTATAAAACACAATAAAAACATAACATAATAAAAAACATGGTTATTTAATTTTTTTTTACAAATAAACTCTTCATATTATACTCGAGGATAGAGTTTATGCTTGCATTGATCTGTGATTTTACAGTCAATCCTAAAATTATTCAGACAGCAGATACAATTTTATATATGTTTTTTTATTTTATTTTTTAATATATATATATATTTTTTTTTTTTTTTTTTTTTCATGAAACTCTTTTTTAACACCCAAAAAATACAGTAAATTGTGTGATCAAAAAGTAACCCGACACTTTAACCTGAGCATGTTTTCTGGCCAAAAGTTTTTATCTAATTGCTAATGCCAATTTTTTGCACCACAGATTAATCAACATGAAGCATTGCTCTGTAATTTTTCGACATAAATTGATATTATCTAACTGTGCACTGCTGAATAATTTTGGGTTGATTTTAATCCGTTCCAAACCTTTCTATCAGACATTATCAAGCTGAACTTGTTCCAGCACAGTTTAACTTTCTCTCACATTTTAATACCGTTTTCAGAACTACAGTGAATAAACTGTGATATATATAGAAGTGTTGAAGATAATTTGTTAATTTGGGGTTGACTGAAGGTTTGAAGATATAAGAGTCACAGATACAGACCTCAGATGTCATAGGAGTCCCTGCGGCTGGACGTCTGGTTTCTATTTGCAGTGGGATCAGTACTGAGAGGAGAACGCTCAATCGGATTGACAGCAGGAACTAATCTGACAAACTCCACAATCTCTCTGATCACCTGGACACGAGCGGCGGCCTATCAGACTCAGAGATTAGGGCTGGTCTCCGCCCACCGAGAGCCAAGGACGAGGACAGACGGACAAAAACACGAGCAGAAACAAGGACTCTCGGTCTGAAGACATTTAATGATGGAATGATATCAGAAAGAGTGAGAGAATGATAGAACAGGCAACGGAACAAATGAACAAACAAACTAAAATTATAGACAGATAGATATATAGATAGATCAACATAATGATAGAATGAATGAATAAACAATAAAAGAACAAATAGATAGATAGATTCCTGTCAATATGGGTGTAAATATGATGATAATGAATAAATGAAACACAGCAGGGTAAAGTAAGTGACTGTAATAATAATAACCATCAGACTGTACTGGAACGTGCTGGGATTAAGGTCAGGACACACACACACACACACACACACACACTTTTGATACAAAAAGTGTCTGCTCACATAATAGCTCATTAAATAAGAACACATTCTTAATGTAAAAATTGATCAACAGCATTATAATCTGAAGTATTGTAGCAGTGCACATATATCTGTAAACAGGTCAGCTTCACCTCAGTCACCTCACTTCACTGATGCTGAGTCTGATTAATCATCCACTAGAGTCTTCCTGCTTCATAACAACACCTACAGAGTTCAGAACGAGAGGTTAAATACTGCGCTGACACACCAGCTTCACAAGAACAAGTCTAGACCAGCCAAATAAAACTCTCCACTTTCACTGTGAAGTCAAGCCTTCTGACTTCTGATCACCGAACCAAGCTCAAACTCTACTGGATCTAACAGCACCTTCACCATCATTAATCAGGTCTAATGTGTGCAAACACTCCGGATCAAATACAGTAAAAAAAACGCATTAGAATCTCCACAGAACAGTGATGCTACGATAGTAAAAGAGTGATATGTCTGTTTAGTTCTGTTTATTCTCTGTGTTTTTGGTTTAGTTTCATTTTCATGTCTTCCTGTTTTGGTTTCGTTTTTGTATTACCTTCCAGTTTGCCCATATTTGGTTGTTCCTGTGTTTAAGTGATTATTAGTTGATTATGCTCCCCAGCTGTCTTCTCTTTAGTTCATTAGCCCCTGTGTTTAAATGCCATGTCTTTTGAGTTCAGTTTTTGTCCGTCAATGAATATGTTTGAATGCGGTAAGGTGTTGTGAAATCTCTTTCTGTTGAATGATTAAATGACCACTGCACCCACCGTGACAGATACATTACATGACACTGAATCATCACCATATTCAAATATTTAAGGTTCATTATAATAGTAAATCAACATTTATTATTAATTTTATTATTGTTAACTAAAACGAACTAAAAAATATTTGTTAATTGAAAAAACTAAAGAAATATTTATATATTTCAATATTTATATATTTAAGTATTAGATGAATAACTTAAAATAAATTTACATTTAAAATGAAAATGTTACTTTGGCAGATAACTGAAGGAAATATGTTTAATGAATTAGTAAAAAAAAGTTTTTTAAAAAATTACAAAATTTAAATGTAAGCCAAAACTAAAATGAAAACTGAAAATATTTAAATTTAATATGAAATAATTTAAAATATCAAAATATTAATAAATAAACACAATAATCAGTAACACTAAAAACATCGCATATCATACAGTAAAAAATGGTATTAAAAAGCTAGTTCCAAATATTAATAAATACTTTAATAATATAGCAATAATACTAAAATAACATTGCAAAAAAAATGTATACTGTGCACTGTATGGAACTAAAATTTGCTCAGATTTGTTAAGATACATTCAATATTCTCTCACAGATTTCTCAACAAATTCCTCCGAGATCAAATGATCTGAGCTGCTTCTTCATTCATTTTACAGCTTTGTTCTCTTTAGGTTTGTTCAGGAGTCAGTGTTAAGTCTGAGCCTGAGCTCTGAGAGAGCTACACCTGAGCAACAAGATGTGGGATGCTGTGTGAAGAGACTTCCTCATCAGCAGGAATCGGCCGTATCACTGCCTGTGTTTGTGTTCAGATGTCAGAGCAATGCTAAATAAAGCTCCAGCCTTCAGCTCCTGTTCTTACGCAACCCAGTGTTTACATCCTCAGACACACACACGGAAGATAAAAACTGCCTGGAAACCACCCCGCTGTACTATACCCTAGCAACCACACAAACACCATAGCAACCCCTTAACAAAGCACTGCCAGAAACACCCTAACAATGGCATAGTGATGCCCTAGCAACCAGTTAGAAGTCTAGCATCATATCTGCAAAAAAATAAATAAATAAAAAATAAATAAATATACATATAGTAAACACAAATAAATGTGTAGTTAAAAATGTAATAAAAATTAAAAGGCAAAGTGAAAATATGAAACAATACTAATACTAAATAATACTCAAACAATACTGCACGGTGTGAATATATTTCAAATAAATAATGGTCATTATATAGGTTTTGATGACTATCTGCATTAAGAAAATGAACTGCAGCGTAACTAATTATTTATTTCTTAAACGAAACGTTGTGATTATGGGTTGTTTTCTTGATGCATTGATTACAATCCCTGATGATGCATATGAACTGATCTGGAAGTAAGGATTTTTGGATCATGATTCGTTGATTTCAGACGGTAATCAACTTGTGGATGCAAAGTCCTGTATTCACGTAACTTGTAATACAGCGGCAGAAACAAAATGTGTTTTTAATCGTCACAAGATCCGTAAACAAATGAGTTAAATCAAAAAATGACAAACAAAATCCAGTTGGCTCCTTTTAAAATGATTAAACACAAGAAAACTGTCCCTCTCTTATTTCTCTGCCTGCACCAATTCAACCTCATCCATCAACACGTTAAAGAAACACACGTCACAAACATAAGAAAAAATGATACTGAAACACATACAAATATTAAAATCGCTTCTAAAGAAACTTACGAATAATAATATAAAAAAAATTACTACACTCAAAACAACAAAATACAAATTACTGACATATAAGAATTACACAAATTAATGAAGACCTTGAACTATTGCTACACAACAGATAACATGAAATAATACTTTAAAGCCTTGGCTTAGTGAAAAATAAATATACTAAAATATATCTGAAACTAATTTATTTCATGCGAATTATTAATAAAAATACCCTGCAATTGTACTGTTAGTATAGAAATAAAGATATCAAGCTGTCACTGGGGCATGTTTGTACCTAAAGGATTCATTTTGGTACCTTAAAGGAACATATTAGTACAGAAAGTGTACCTTTTGAAAAGCCCCAGTGACAGCTTTTCTACCTTTATCTCTGATAAGAGTGAACCAAGTCTGATAAAATGGAACTCATTTTGTAATTATACATAACACTCTTTTATTGTGCAGAAGTCCAACTAAAGATGCGGAACTATTACAAGTGTACTTCAGGTACATTCGAAATATCCTCCATTAAAAGACATTAAAACACATTTTTGGCTAAGATTTAAGATTTTTTGGCATGTTTGAATCGAATCGACCCCTTTTCTGAACTGAATTGATTCACTTTACCTAATTTTGCTTTAGAGTCATTTGAGAGTAATCAGGCCAAACAGCACCTTTTCTCTGGGTCTGTCCCAGTCTGAGCTGATTCCTGCCCCACATAATCATCCGTCCCGTCTGTGTGAGCAATCTGAGAAATTATATTTTCAATCAGGTCAGAAAATAAATATAAATAACACGGATTCAGGCCAGAACCTACTGATACACATAACTCCGGTAACCATGGAGACGGGACGTGCATCTTAACGAACTTTATTCAGCATCCCACAACATCAAGGACCTCGTTACTCTCTGATGGACTGAATCACTGTGAAACAAACACACATATGTGTGTGGGAGGGTAAAAAAAGAATATGTATATATATATATATATATATATATATTTAAAAAATAAAATATATAAGATAAAATGTATAAAATATAAAATGACAAATAATAATAGTAAAACTACCAAAAACTAAAAATGTTAAAATAAATATCAAAACATATCAGCTGCTGAGCTACACTTCACTGATTCTTAAAAATATCAATTAACTCAATTTGTTCAGGAAAAATAAGATAACAAAATCAAATAAAATGAGAATTATCTGAAAAATATTAAATAGAGAGCAAACTGAGATATTTGCCATGGCTCCTGTCAGAACACCTCGTCCAATTCAAAGCACTTTCACAGCTTCCTTACAAGAAAACTACTGAAACAAAACACATACCTGAGCAACTGCAGTGAGCTTCTCTGAGCACTTTCTGCTGTGTGTGTGTGTGTGTGTGTGTGTGTGTGTGTGGCCCTGCGCTGCAGATGAAGCTCTTCATAATCAGCTTATGCGCTTGATGTTCTGTGATCTCCACAGCTGGAGGAGTGTCTCAGTCTCAGCCGTGTGTTACGTAAGACTCTCGCTCGGGACCAAGAGCCACACGCGACTCTCTGAATCCCAGCACATGACAAAACCACATGCTGCTCCGACGGGAGCGAGTCCACCTGATAGCAGAAATCATCACAAATGGTTGTAGAAATTGTCTATTTCATCAGCGTAGAGGCCTCAGTCTGCCAGCAGCATTCAAGCATCTCTATTACTGTTGCTTATTGTCATTCAAAAGTTTGTTACATTAAGACATTAAGCAAGCATCATATGTGCATCTCCATGACTGAGGTGCATCTCGAAGCATAGCCAACACATTAAAGATGCATATGAATGCAATACTATTCAACCCTATTACAATGCCATTTCTATCCGATTCTACACAATGCCATTCAATGCTAAATGATGCAATGGAAAAACATATATGTCAAAATGTCAAAGATGTTTAGACGTCTGCATCAAAAGAAAATCACAAAAGTGATTTTATGTACATAGACCGCACTTTAAATGTAAGTAAAGTGTCTGAGGTTGCGAATATGTTTTGGAGAATAAAATGTCAAAATTTGGTTGAAATAATATTACATTATAATTCAGTGTAACAATATTTATGTAAATATTCAAACAACATG
Source organism: Enteromius unitaeniatus (assembly GCA_032359435.1). Lineage (NCBI taxonomy): Eukaryota > Metazoa > Chordata > Actinopteri > Cypriniformes > Cyprinidae > Enteromius > Enteromius unitaeniatus. The sequence goes on from JAUMHI010000022.1 coordinate 3,409,741, forward strand.
CTTATTCTGACTTGTACATATTCAAATATATAAAAGAAACATTACATTTTAAATGAGTATAGTGATAGTGACAAATAAAACAAAAATAATTTTTTAATATTTTTTGAATAGACCACAAACTTTAGTTTAAATATCAAACCACCCTAGCAACTACCTAGCAACAAGCTAGAGCACGAAACAATGTAAATCTGCATAGCAACACACCAGCAGGGTTTGGGCAGGTAAACACACAGGAAGTGAACGTCGCTGATGTAACACTGCACTGACACACGAGCCGCCGTCATGGCAACATGAAACATCTCATGTTCAGATCTGTTACACAATCAGAGACGTGCTGAGCGTTAATCATCACCGCAAACAATCATCTATCTTAATGTAGTGCTGGATATTTGCCTCAAAACAGTGTTGTTAAAAAAAGAAACTGTACTATAATCTATAGTATATATAGTATAGTATATAGTATAGTATATAATCTATAGAAACTGTACTATAAAAATCTCAATTTAAATACAGATGAAATAAATAAATACAATTATTTACAGTTATTTAAAACTGTTAATTGTTGCCTTGGCAAATAACTGAACTAACTTAACTAAAATGACTTAAACTAAAATTACACTACCTTAAAGCTGAAAATAAATATAAATAATATTCAGAATTCTAAATCAAAATATTCTGTGAAAATGTCAAAAAAAAAATTATTATAAAGTTAACGACTAAAAGAAAATCAGAAACGTTGCATTGGTGCATTGTTGAAATAAAATGAGTAAAACCAAAAATAAATATAATAAATAAACTTTATTTTATTTTATTTCAAGTAATGAATGTATTATTTATGTGTGTGCGTGTGGGAATTCTTAAGGTTTTAATAGTTAATACAGCTGTGCTCAGTGACATCTCATTTACTTACTATTAAGTGTCTGAAACAAAAGTCTTGTCTCTTTTAAATAATTGATGAGATGAAAACTGTCAAATTCACAGGCCAGTTCCTTCTCAAACAAATTTTACAAAATGGCACAAATCTGCAGTCTGATCTGGGCCGGTAGACTTTTGACTAGATTTGTACAGGCTTACTAGAAATGAGTCCACATTTTGACAGAAATGTCACAAGAAATTCTGTGCACAATGCTTTTTAGTCAAAAAAGCCTTAGTCCTAACCTAGCCTTAGTGACTTACACTGAATTACAGTCTGTTAAAGAAACAATATAACACACAAAACACATTAAAATGAGCAAAGACAATTCAAACATTATTACTTTTTAAATATTTCAACCCCTCAACAACAGTTCTTTTCTTTGAAGAATCCAGAATTCCCACAGTCTTGGAAAACTTGAACATACAAAGTTCAGGTTTAAAAGTGGAAAGCTTCAGAAAAATCCCCAAACCCCATGGTTTTTATATCAATATGCACCTTTCTAGTTACGCAAAACTCTAATATAAACTCTAACTCTAAAATATTTTAACAGGCAAATAGTTGGTAAAAATACATGTTTTTCTTTATTTTCTATATAATGACTCTATGTTGATTCTTATAAATTGTATAAATCTTATAAAACAACCTTGAAAATCATTCATTCATACATTTCATATGGCCCTGTTCATTTCATTAATTCAAACTGATAAAAATGTAATGAAACCTGGATTTTAGAATGGGTTTGGAAAAATCAAACTGAACACACACGATTTGGGAAAAACAGAAATGGACTTTGTTTTGCTCTGTTTACATCACACACTGGATTTATTGGACATTTATATGTTAGCTGTCAATCTTCTAGCCCCTGTAGGGTTTATTAACAGTTTCCTCAGTAAAGCAGATTTATGATTAACTCAGAACACCGCTGAGCAACTGACTAAACGGCATTCCTTCATCAAAACACCCCCTGACGCCGGGAATGAAGTCCACATCTTTGTAGGACAGAAGCTTGTGATCTCATATTAACCTTCACCCGACTTCACCTGTTGTAAGATAACTCAACTCATCTGGCCTATACGCTTGTTCTTGTGTTTCCCAGCCATGTGGAGCGGACCTGGACGGGCCCCGGGGACAGGTACGAGCATGTCTGAGCACACAGTTCAGGTTACCTGTTGAGTCTCGCCTACAGCAGACAGTCCCTACAAAAACCCAGCACACAACACACCATTCACTTCAGTTCAGCTCCACCCAAAAACTGCTCAAGGGTCTATTCTGAAGGCAAAAAACAAGATGTATATTTTTAATAGCAGAAAAAAAGATGCTAACACTTAGGTATTTATAATGCGTTTTGGTGCATTTTATATATGTTCATGAATATTTACCATTATGCAGACTCCTTGTTGAATCAGAAACTAGTTGTTTGTTCTGTTTTACATACATGCACACACATGCAGTATATATTTGAAAATATTTATGCCTATATTTATAATCATATCATTTATGTTTTAAATAAATACATGTTATATACATGAACATAACCAGTTTTTCTGAAATATACCATATGTGCTGTTCATTTGACAGCAATAGATTTAATTAGGGATGCAACGGTACAGTGAGCCCACGGTTTGGTTTGTATCACCATCATTGTATCATCAATATTACTGTACAGAACTGTATGTGAGCTCTAACACAGCGGGAGGTCATTTGCCTTTTCTATTTTAAGTTATCAAGGTACAGAGACGATATTAAATGTAAAAAAGGTACCGATTAAGTCAAATCACAAGATTTATTTTTCAAGGGCAAAAAACCGGACAATATAAAAAGTGAAGAATAAAGTGAAATATGAACATTATTCAAATAAATATTGACAGCAACAAGAAAATACTTCTCTAAATACACCATCAGAACAAACAATAATAACCAAATGTATCACTAAGTGGTGGACAATAGTGCAAATGTGCAGTATCAAACAGATAAGAGAACACTTTAAACTTACACTGAACGTTTACAATACCACTGGGTTAAATAAACCATCTAACATTAACACTTTAAACTACTTAAATAGTCTGTGTTTCATTTAGTGTTGTCACGGTACCAAAATTTCAGTATTCGGTACCAATACCAGTGAAAATCCACGGTTCTCGGTACCAA
>JAUMHI010000022.1:3422653-3456712 GCA_032359435.1 Enteromius unitaeniatus
CTTCATGGAACATGATCTTTACTTACAATCCTAAGGATTTTTGGCAAAAAAGAAAAATCTATCATTTTGACCCATACAATGTATTTTTGGCTATTGCTGCAAATATACTCCAGCGACTTAAGACTGGTTTTGTGGTCCAGGATCACATTTAGTATAGTATAATTAAATATATTAAGCATGTCTAAAAAAAGCACAATTTAAATATATTTCATATACATAAATGTGTGAGTATTTATGTAAATATATATATATATATATATATACACATATATACACATATACATAATAAACATATGCAGCATACACATCTATTAGGTAAAAAAAAAACCTTTTATTTTGGATGTGATTACTCACAAAAAATTGTTAGGCAGTACTAATATAGTGCTTTATGTGGGTTTATGTATACAGATTTGGGTATATCTAAATATATAAAAAGTGAAGTGCAATATTACAATTCTCATTTTTGTGACGATATATGAACAAAGTATTATGTACTATATGCATGCAGCTAAAGTAGCTTGTATTACACATGCATCTTTTAATACATGAGTGATTGAGATTTTTCAATGGTATGGCAGTATGATGTATGCTACTTTAGTATTTTGAATTTCACACCCATCAAAAGGCAGTGTTTTGAGACTCACATTTGGTGCAGATGATCTTGGGTCTCTCCCAGGTCCCATTGGGTCGGCAGCGGACGGTTGGGATGTGTCTCTGGAAGAAGCCATCGTTGCACTGGAAGCGAACCACGGCGTGGATGTCGTAGTGTGAGCGTCTGCGGCCCACTAGATAGGCGTTATCTACGGCCGGCGGAGTGCCACACATCACTGCAGACACACAGAAACCATCAGTGTCTGTCTGACTGAACTCATCCTTAACATGATCCACCATAAATGCTGGATTATCAGCCAATCTGCCACTGTTTAACAGCATCACAGTTTACTAAGTGAAACAGTAATTAAAATGTTAATTAATAAAAATAATTTTGTTTATTTAAATTTTAATTTAAAAAAACGTTTAATTATAATTAATTACATTTATTTTTTTATATTTAAACCAATTAAAGTACACTTATAAATTCATATTTAATTCTACATTAATAAACTTGTGCTGTCAAACGATTATGTCAGGATTGTACCTGCCACTGCATTTTTGTATCTTGTGTGGTGTTAGCACACGGCTTTGTTTTTTGTCAGCCATGTGCTTCCCTAGTCCCTCCTCCTTGTTTCCTTGTTACCACACCCTCTTGTTAGCCTTGTGAAGTCCTTGTCTAGTACATTCTTTTCACCTGTTCCTCGTGTGCCTTCCACCCTACTTTTAGTGCCCCTTGCCCTAGTGTGTTTTGCTGGTTCGTTCTGTCTTTCTTACCCCTTCTGTCTTGGTCTTGGTCTTGGTCTCTGGATGTGGCTAAATGTGTGTTCTTGTGGCCCTGTCTAGTCCTTTTTAGTTTTGTGCTCTTGTCTTGCTCCTATTTGCTTTCTTTTATTTGAGTGTTTTTAGTTTTAGACTCCTAGTCTTGATCTTTTGTTTTGCACTTTATATATTTGAGTTGATCATGATACATCACTACTTTTGTTATTTTACTCTTATTTATTCCCCTGTCTTTTTGTGTATCTCTGTTCCTGTGGAGCCTTGTCCTGTCTTTGTACTATAGTTCCTGTCTGGTCCTGTTCTCCTTGCCTGGAACTTGGTCAATTTCATTTTGGTGGCCTACAAGTATCTGGGTCTAGCTCAATCCTGTCTTGTTCTCTCTATATCTACCCGGTCAGGCTTCTCCAGTTGCTGTTATAATCTGCCAGTTGGTGCCAGAGATTTTTCCAGTGGTCCTCCCTTGTCATGTTTGTTTAGTGTGTTCCTCATGTTATATCACCGGTGCAATTCACTACCCTCTTGTATCAATCTGTTTTGTTAAGAAACTCCCTCTTTACTTAACCTGGGTCCTCCTTCCAGATCCCTGACAGATTATTCATGCATACAAAATAATACGTTTTTGTTTGCATATGTGTGTTCTGTGTATTTTTATTTATAGACACAAGCACACGCATGTATATATTTAAAAAATATTTATATGTATTTATATGTCTATATTTATATATTCATATAATTTATATTATACATAAATATATTAAATATATAAACATAATTCTAAAATAAATACATGTACACGAGTGTTTAAATGTACATAAATATATACAGCACACACACCATATTATGTAAAGAAAACCAACAAAAAAAAAAACCCCAACAACTACTTTTATTTTGGATGTGATTAATCATTTGACAGCACTAGTATAAAAAATTATTTCAAATAACAAATTCAATATATATTTGTTTATATTTAAATACAAATTGATAACTATGATTAAATTTATATTTAAATCTACATTTAAAAATATAATTCCATTTATTTGACATAAATTTTAAAGTAGCATGATTGAAATCATGTGCTTTAGGGTTACTGATAAATAAGAACTAATCTGCACTAATCTGAATGCTTCAGGTTCAGGAAAATACGATTTTTTTTAAATGTTAACCATTTGAATTTGAATGAAATGAAATCCTGAAACCCAGTCCCAAACACTGCGTCCCCAGACAATGAGGCTGATTTAAATACAGGCAGGAAACCACCGGCCATAAATCTGTCCAGATCCTGGACAGGCCACAAAAGACAGCATCGTGGGAAATGTAGTGCAGAGCCCAGAGCTTAAAGCCACAATCCGAGCCTCTGAATACTCGCTCCCTAAAAACTGAGAGCTCGTTGTGAGGAGTTTAGTCTCTCATTCAGAGTCCATTGAGCTGCCACATAGAGCCCATGAAGCAGAGAATGAGCATCTTTAATGAGACTGAATCAATGGACATATCAAAACACCTTTAATCTGTCTCACTGTCCACCAGATGACAGTCAAAGTGACACTGAGACGTTCCTGCAGTTTAAGTGTGGCTCACATACCCACACATGATCAATAACCACTTAAAATGGAAAACCCACTTGGTTTTGAGGTGTGTGTGCGTGAAGTGAGTGTTAGATACATTAAAGCTTTGAAAGATCAGAGTATATTACTGACTGCTAATTCAACTTTATATGTACATGGTTTATGCACGTTTAAGACTTTTTAAAGACCAAGTAAAGACATTTTTAGAAATAAACTAAAGGGAATTCTGGCATATTCCACGCATTACAAATCTACATTTTTTATTGATTTTTTTTTTTGCGGTGCATGCAACATTTATTTGGCATAACTCTACAGACAAGAATGAATTGAAGACATTCTGTTATGTCAATCACTTCGACATTACATATGGGAACTCTTCAGAGAGACCAATTGGCTTTGAGTTTGATAAACTGTAATAGTTCTCAGAGGGTGAGTCACATGGTGAGGCTGAAGCCGCATCAGGAAGGCTGTCGGCTGTCGTCTATGCTCCTCCGCGCCACGGAAGGAATCGGTCTGCAGGTGCCCCTTGCCCAGAAGGCATGCTTTCTCGATTCCCCTATCTTCCAGGTCGGCCTATTCGGCGACACTGTTGAGGACTTGGCCCAGGATTTCTTGCAGTCCAGAAGCAGACTGAGGCGATGTCTCACATCTGGTGCGGACGAGGGGCACCGCCTCCTGCTCAGGGACTGGCCAAAAACATCCGGGGGGGTCCTAGCGCGGGATCCGGGGAGGCAGGTAAGCGCTGCTCAACCGTGATTTCGTGTCACAGCCTATTCAGCCCGTGGTCCAACCCTGCTTTGCCCTGGGTCGGAGTACCTCTGGGACAGGTGTCCAGGCATATTGTAGTCAACACAGATGCCTCCTCCATGGGCCGGGGTACTGTATGCAACGGGCAAGCAGCCAAGCGTCCAGCTGCTTTGGCATATAACATTGCCTCGAGTTGTTAGCCGTACTTTTCCCATGCAGGCTGGTCCGGACGGACAATACAGCGGTCATTGCATACATCAACAAACACTACACTCCCGCCGCATGGCACAACTCGCCCGCCATCTGCTCCTGTGGAGTCAAGCGGCTGAAATCGCTGCGCGTTGTTCACATTCCAGGGATACTTAACCGTGAGCTGATCACGGCAGTCCACCCACCCTGGAGAATGGCGACTCCACCCCCAGGTAGTCCAGCTTATATGGAGCTACATCAGCGACGCCAAGATAGATCTCTTCGCCTCCCCCGAGTCTGCCCATTGCCTGTTGTTTTATTCCCTCCACAAGTCCAAAAAAGAGACCACATCTCGCACCCTCTTGAGATCTTGCCGTCGCCCTACGCGCCCACCACACTCGGAGCATCAGGTGCTCCCAGCAGCTCTTATTTGCTATGGCAGACAGCAGAAAGGGAATGCTGTCTCCAAACAGAGATGTGGCTCATTGGGTGGTTGAAGCCATCTCCCTTTATACCAGGGAAAGCCTTGCCCTCAGGACTGAGAGCTCACTCAACAAGAGTGTTGCTTCGTCCTATGCAACGGGCTCACGGCGCCTCTTAGCAGATATCTGTAGGGCTGCAGGCTGGGTGACACCCACACCTTTGCCAGGTTTTACGACCTCCGCATAGAGGCCGTGCATTCTCGCGTCCTCACTGAGGACAGCAGGTGAGCGAGAGGACCGGCTGGTGCCGGCTTGCTGCGCCATTCTCACGGGATCCGTGCACGTAAAAAAATATCTCTGTGTTTCCCTTAAGTGTGTGAACCTGAGTCCTCCCTGCCCCGCAGTCGGACCTAGAGCGGAGTAGCTCCGGCTGTGCTACCTCTGGGTCTCCTTCACCCAGTAGGTGTGGCAACAAATATGGCTTTGTTTCCCTTCAATTATATCCATAATCTTATCGATATATGGAATTTATTGAAATTCCACGTGCAAGAACTAAAATGTTAAGTCATGTGCTCCGCCCCCAACCAACTGCTTCAGTACAACTGGCAACCCTGTGGGCCCCCCATCCTGGGCCACAGGGGGTTGGGAAGGTTATGTGCAGATCCACTGCTGACAAACTAGCAAAGTATCTCGCCTGTCGATGGGGGGTCTCCGCGTAATGTAAGATTCAGCATCATTACTCCAGTCTTCAGTATTACATGATCCTTCAGAAATCATTCTGATTTACTGATTTACTGCTCAACAAACATTTCTGATTATTAACAATGTTGGAAACACAATATTGTAATATAATAAAACTGTAATTCATTTTATTTTTCAGGATTCACAGATGAATAGAACGTTCAAAAGAAACAGAATAGAATAGAAATCTTCTGCAACATTATAAATGTCTTTACTGTCACTTTTCATCAACTTAATGCATCCTTGATCAATAAAAGTGTTAAAGTCTCTCACCGGTTCCTTTCTTGCAGATGTAGGGTAGGTTGTAGTTGCAGGGCACATCGTTCCATTTGCCGTCTTCTCTGGTGATCATCACCACACAATCCTCTCCGCCCGCAAAGAAATTATCAGGCTGATTCTCACGCCAGTTCTCATACACCTGTGAGAGGAACAGACCATGTGAAATGATCACTGATGAGACAATCTGGAATAAGAATGTGCACAGAATCTGAATAAACAACATGAGAACAGACAGATTGATGGAGACCATGTGAGTAAAACGCAGTGGTTTGAGTTTGATTTCCTCACAGTCTTCAAGTCATGTTCATTTGGAACTAATTATTTTAAAAATGACTCACAACGTCCATCCCATCAGTCCACTGGAAATCCTCCTCCACTGTACGATCATTCAACCCGATCCAGACGTTCTCATGACCCAGACCTGAGGACCACACAAACATGATAAAAAACAATTCCCCTTACACTGCCATCTAAATCTTTACTGCATCCAGGAAAAATGCTCAAATATTTACTTGAGATCTTAAGTTAATATGTCAATCATTTTATAACAAATATATATGGTTCTCTGATATTAGATAATGATCCAGAAAGAAGATAAACAAAATATTACTTACTTTACTATTAATAATTATTTACTTTACTATTTTTTTAAGCATTTTGATTAAGCATAAGTATTTAGATTATTTTTACTTTCATTTTTTTCCCAGTTTTTATTATTTAATTATTATTAATTATGAATTATTTTTCACCAACTCTGAAAGAGCTTGTACTATGATTGTAAAATGTGTTTAATTTAATTAAATTGTTTTTATTATTATTTGTTTATATTTATTAATTATTTATAAATGTGTGTGTGTGTGTGTGTGTGTATGGGTCAAAGATACTGATTTAAATTGGTAAATAAATGAATGAATGAATGAATGAATTAACCCTAATTTACTAAATTTAGCCACTAAAATGTCATTCAGTGTTACAATCTTGCCAGGCATATTAACAACGAAAATCAATTTATGACACATTAAAAGATTAATGTGTCGTCCCCCCCCCCCCTAAATTTAAATAAATGATTTAAATTTGCCACTACCCTAAGTTTTGCCCATTTGTCAGTAAGATTAAAAAATAAAGACTTTTTTATAATTTGAAACACAGGAAAATGTAATATGCTTCATTTTTCTTTTATATATTTTGATATGTAAAAGTCAGAATAAGTATGTTGTTTGAATGTTTACATAAATATTGTGTTAAACAGAATTACACTATAACATTATTTTAACCAAATTTTCACATTTTATTCTTCAAAAATATATTTGAAACCTTAAAAGTAGACACTTTACTTACATTTAATGTGCTTTCTATGGACATATGAACTTTTGTGAATTTCTTTTGATGCTGACATGGTCTTTGAGTCATATATATATATTTGTATATGTCTTTGTTTGTTTATTTTTTGACGGACCGTTAAGGAAGTCCTGCTCCATGGAGGAAGTGATGCTGGTCAGGTGACTGCTGTGTTCCCTGCAGTCCTTCTCTGCATCCTCCCAGGTGTGTCTGCGAGGAAACAGACGGTAGCAGTGACCGTGAAATTTCTTCCAGCCGTGTTCACAGCCCTCTGTGTCTGCACACAAACAACATCACCACAGAGGGAGTTCAGACTACTGAATTTTCAACATTATTAATTGTCTTAATGTATAGATGTTCTACGTGGTATCCTATGTTCCAGAGTTTATAATTAATGAAATTCTCATTCGCACACTATGCGACTCCTGTGTTCTCCCTGACTGCACAGGGGTTGTGACACATATACACAGCATATGTTTTCCTATGAATGAATCGTTTGAGCTCATTGGTGCTTATTATCATGCATTCCCATAATCCACCGCTGTGCTCGTGATTCTGTGGTTCAATCAGATTAACATTCATCAAAACATAACCCCCTGGAATCTCAATCTGCCTGCAGTAAATGTGTCTTTGTGTGTGTGTGTGTGTGTGTGTGTGTGTGTGTGTGTGCGCGTGAGAGAGTGTGTGCATGTTTATGTGGTTTATGAGGACACAAATGTGTGTAATGACATGGGTATGACATAGGTATTACAATATGAAGGTGTTTTATGAGGACCTTTTCTGTGTCCCCGTAATTCAAAAGGCTTAATAAACATACTAAATGTTGCTTTTTTGACAATCTAAACATGTCTGTAGTTTCCTGTAAGGGGTAGGTTTAGGAGTAGGGTCAGTGTAGGACAATACCACATTAAATCCCAAAAACCAACGTGTGTGTGTGTAAGAGAGAGATTGTGTGTGCATGTGGTTAAATCTGAGCACAGGTCACCAGAGAGCTGCTATTAAAGCAGCACCCAGATGTAATTAAGTCTGTATCAGTGGTAGAAACACTGAGCGGTGAGGTGAAGTAAGTGTGGGTAATGTACAATCAGCCTGTCATTACTGCAAAATAAACCCACCGCAGGGTCTCCTATCACCCACACAGGCTTTATTTTAATAATAATGACCAGCTCACTGAACATTATCCTGCTTATTAAATGGATACTTATAGAATAAATAAGATATGACACATAGATATGAGTGTGTATGATTCATTATGTGAGAAGAAAAAGGCATGGCATTTAATTATTTAAAGGCCTAAAATATGCCACAACTCTTGTTTTCTTTATTTCTATCCTTTCATTATTCCAGCTTTTTAAAAAGGTGAGGGAGATAAAATATGCACTTCTACAACCATATTACTATTATAACAAACAGAATTACAAACTAAACCCATAAAGTAAACACTATCATAATTCACTGACAGTAAATCACAATCACGGTTTTCTTTGCTGAAATTACTAGCTTTACACTCTATAATTTTTACTGATTTTTGCACAATGTGAATATGCACACACAATATATGCAAGGTATTACTGGATATGCAGTATGCTAATTTGATAAACTTGCCTATTGCATACACAGTATGCAATATATTAAATTGATCATAAAGGTGTAGCGAAGTCTATGGCTCGTTGCCTTGTAAAGTTTACATTTAAGGACCATTTTGAAATATTATAGTACAGCAAGGTAGCCTTTTGAAGTCATATGATGCTTTATGTATCAAAATCAAATCAAAATAGATCAGATGAATAATTTTTATGATGACCTTTTGCTCCATAGCATCTGTTAATGTTCTCTTTTGATTTTTAAATGAAAGTTAAACCATGCACTAATTGAACTACACAGTAAAGTGTTTTCTGGTTATCACTTTTCTGAATTGTTCGTTAATCTATTTTACTGTTGGCCTAATGTTTATTCAGAAAGCAAGTGAAAAACACTTCCTGTTGCACTCTCCTGGAATCATCTCAGAGTAAACACAAACACCTGACCAACAGCTGCAGTCGCTGTCTAAATCTCTACAGGATCATAACTATGATGAAGCATCTACTAAACACACACACTATATTGCGTCTGATAGAGTGCAGTGACATCACGCTTGTGTGAAGCAGCTCTGTGCATTATTAGCAGTAATGCATCATCGTTAGAGTCACTGTCGCCGGAGACACGGAGGAGAACAAGCGATGCTCATGAGTCTGCAGAACCACTGAGAGAGTGCTCAACATCCACAAACACTGTACATCACTAATGAGAGGAATGAAAAGACCTGGAACAACTCACACACACTACGCCAATATTACTAGCTGACTCCATTAATACGGTTTTTGTATCTTATTTAAATGATGTTGCATATGCAGTACTTATTTGAATGCTTTTTTGCACAGTGTGAATATGCAATGTATATGTAATATATTAATTTGACAGATTTCTGCATGCGAGCATGCATTTTCAATATATGCAAGATATTGTTGCGTATGAAATACGTTGGTATTTTTGCACAATTAAAATATACTACAATTCATGCAATATACTGCATTTTCTGCTGTCAAACAATAAATTGTGATTAATAGCATATAAAATAAAATGGTTTTTTACATAATATATTTGTGTACACTGTGTATATTTATTATGTACATATAAATACAAATATGTGCATGTATATATTTAATAAAAATGTGTTATGTTTATATATCAAAATATATTTATATATAATATCAAATATAAGAAAATAAATATATAAATGCATTTACATGTAAATACTTAATACTAAATATGTAAAATATATACTATATGTGTTTGTTTTAATATATACATAATAAATAATCCCAGTAAAAACAGACATTTTACTAAACAGACAACTTTTATTTTGGATTTGATTTATCATGATTAATAATTTGACAGCACTATGCATTATCTTAATTTGGCTGATATCTGCGCAATGTAAATACTGTATGCATATACAGCGTAAGCAGTATATAAATTTGACTGACATTTGCTTAACACAAAGCTGCAATGCAAGATATTACTAAATATTGCATTTGCAATACATTCATTAGATTTTAGCAAAATATATTAATTTGGATAGATTTGTGCACATTGCAAATATTCAATATGTGCAATAATCATGCAATTTTTTGCATGATAAAAATATGCATATGCAAAAACAGAAAGAAATGACTGCTTTTTGCATATGCAATATATTAATTGAAGAGGTTTTTGTACAATGCTATTATGCATGAACAATATATGCAAGGCATCACACCATAAGGAATTGAATAATTGATTGACAGGCAAAGAGCGTTTCTAATAGGCTTAAAAGTCTGAGCCACTCCCCTTTTCTCCACTGATTTTACTAACACCATAGAGATCCAGTATTTCATGATCAGACAGAGAAGTGTTCTGAGCTGGATCATCTCACCTCTCTCACATCGGTCTCCGCTGTAACTCGGCAAACAGAGGCACACAAACGAGTCCTCTTTATCGATGCAGGTGCCGCCGTTCTCACAGGGATTCGACTGACAGTCATCAACATCTGAAAGAACAACAGAGTCTTAAATATTAACTTGATCACAGATCACTCTCCCAAAGTTTCCTAGTACAAATAAATGATAAACATTACAATTATTTGGCTCTTTTTTTCTGTAAAAACACTGACTTCAGCCAACATCTGCATATATTAATTTATGAAGAGTTCATTTGCAATAAAAATTCTCAAAAATCAAATTTTTCATTGTGCATTCCAGTTAATATCAATCAAACTGCAGTTAGGTTATTCTGATTAGGTTACAAAATAACAACAAAAAAACAAACAAACAAACAACAAAAACTAACAAAGACAAAAAAACATAAAGCATGAAAACATAATAAATTAAATACAAAAAAATAAACTTCAAATATATTTTTTACTAAAACTACAGCATTAAAAAAATATATATTTTTGGTACACTGTAAAAAATAAACAAAAAAGTACTGTCAGCTCATTATGTATAGCATTTTACAGATATTTTTGTTAACTCTAAAACACAATGCAGTGAAATATCAAATTCAAAATACTGGTGAAAAAAAAAGTGAAAAATAAATTCCTTCAAATTAATAGCAACTCCAAACATGTAAAAGTGAAAACAAGTGAAATATAATTTTAGAAGTTTAGGAGTATAGCAGGGTTATTATTTTTCACTAAAACTAAAAACATTAAAAATATCTTTCTTGCAAAAAAATGGGAAAAAAACATAATTTAAAATTAAATGTATTATTGCAGCTCCTGTATTCTCTACAGACAAAATGTCTCAAAAAGTATTAAAATAGTTAAAAGTAAATCAAACAAATAAAAGTGTATTAATACTAGACATTTAAACAATAAATAAATACATAAAAACTAAAATGTAAGTAAAAACAAAAATGTGTCAATTAAATTAAAAGCTTACTGTATCAATAAGTTAAGGCAACATTTCTCATTTTTGTTTAGCTTTAGTTTAAGTAAAATAACTAAGACTAAAACTTTTTCATTTTCATTGAGTTTTATTTTAAGTGAAATAACTAGTGCTGTCAAATGATTAATCATTTATATATTAAATATATTTATATCTAATATAAATATATAAATTATATAAATGTAAATATTTTCAAAATATATACCATATGTGTGTTTATTTATATATAAATAAGAAATGTATATATATATATATATATATATATACACTTTGTAAACAAAAACTTTTATTTTAAATGCGATTAATTTTCGATAGCACTAGAAATATCTAAACCTATAGGTATAATAAAAGTAAAAATGAATTAATACAATTCAGAATTTTTTTAAAAAGCAAATAAAAATGACAAAAATACAAAAAAGTAGACGTTTAACTAAAGAGAAAACAGAAAATATAAAAATAGAATCTAATTTAAAATACGAACAAACACCCAATAGTATATCAATGATGCTAATATCACACTAGATGAAAGAGCACATTTCAAATAAACAGTTTGTTTAAACATGTTGTTTTAGAGCGTAATGAATGAATGACTGTCCGCTGAGGGTCACTGCACCGGAAAGATCAGGTCATGCAGGTCTGGAGCAGCATGAGGTGACAGTAGAGCAGTAATATCTGGGTTAAAGAGCAGACAGTGATGTAGAGGTTCAGTGTCTGTGTAAGCTCTTTACAGCTCAGGATTACTGTGAGACATTAGTGCAGACGCTTCCCAATATAGCAAACTCTTCTGAGGCTCGCGTTTGTCAGGCTTGCAAAAAAGTTGTCATCAGAGGAGCTTGAAAAGATAAAGTAAAAACTCTTAAAAGTTTGAGTAACGCGTCAGTCACAAAGTCCCGAACTGCTGCTCCTCAACTTCTTAAATTTTCTAGGCTTTAAGTGGATATCAGACGAGCGGAGGATCATGGGAAGGCGGTATTCGGAGCTCAGGCTGTTTTAAGAAACTTAATGCGCTACGGATTTGATTGTCGTGTTCATTGCATCATTTCATGGGGCTTTAAATGTGATGGGAAGAAAACGAAGCCTGATGAAAACAGACAGAGTCTTAAGAAGCCTCTCAAGGTCAAATTAATTAACTATTATACTTATGTAAATTATGACATACAGCAATGTTTTCCGATCACACTCCCAATCAGTAATTATAGATAGATAACTTGACCTCACAGCAAATCGGACATTTGGGTTTTGGACAAATCGCACAAAATCTTATGAGTGAGGTCATACGAATCATATGAATAATATATATAAATATATGAATAATAAATGAAAAATAAATGAAAATTAATTGACATATTTCACAAATATAAATCTTAAAACTTAAATAAGTTTAAAATCTACTGTAAAAAGACACTGAGGAAAAAATGACAAAAAGAAAAAAGTGTAATAAATAATAAAAATAAATAAAAAATAAATACTATAAAGAAATTGACAACAAATTAAGAAAAATGTAAATGTAAAACTAAAATGTTAGATAAAAAATAATAATAATAATAAATCAACAATAATAAATCACAATATAAAATTATTTTTATTTAACATATTAAATAATACTAATTAATTTATAATAAATTAAAAAAACATATCATACTGAATGTTTATAAAATTAACAACAATTAAGTCAAATAAAGAAATACTGTTTATAACTTTTAAATATAATTTTTTATATAATAAAATAATGTTTAAAAAGATTGACTTCTAAATATCCCTGATTTCCACAATCCGTCATGTTGGTATTCATCAGTGAAAAGGAAAAGCACCTACTGAGGTCATATCCTGTTTCTTAAAGACTGGCAAGGTTCTTCTGCTCTTCATGAATATTTGAATGGGCTCATGCATTATGCAGATGATTTCTGAAAGTGCTGCATATCTACACCAGCTCCAGTTTCTCCATGACTGCTCTGATGCTGCTCATATCTCAGTACAATATATACATCCTCAAAGAGATACACAAACCAACAAAACACTCTCTGTGCTTACTTTCTTCTGTTGAACACAATGAGAGTGAATGCAGACGGATGCTGTCATCTCCTTTTGTGCTTTACAGATGAAAGAAAATCGAGGTGAACTATTTTACTAAAATATGATTTGTTTCTAACCTGACATGCTAATCTAAAGCTATTAGATTTACCATTTAATCATAATAAAAGCAGAAAGTGTATTAGCATTGACCTTCTTCTCACTTTTGTCATTCCTGTCTCAGAACTTGAAGAGGTCAACATAAACCTTTCAGCCTTCTCCTGACCTTTGACCCCCCATACGCCCAATCTAGGATCTCACATGATGGACTGCTTGACCTCTGACCTCAGTATTGGCCTGACAGCTGGACCAAAATCATTTTAATTATTTTAGAGACTCATCTAGAGTTTCAGAAGACACCTTACCAATGTCTCAAACTCAGATTTAAGAAGAACTTACTGGGTTTTTGTCAACTAAAACTATTAAAAAGAACTTTTAGTAATTTAAAATATTAGAACTGAAATCAACTATTAAGAAACTTTAAAATTAAAATGGAAACAGAAAATCTTAACAATTTGGATTTAATAATAATGATAAATAATAATTATAATAATAACAAAGCAAAAAACCTAAAACTTACATCAAAATAGTAATATAAACTATTAAATAGAAAAAAGACAAAAGCAAATGAAATGACTAAAACTAAAACTAATAAATAAACAGAAAAAAAAGAATAAAAAAGTATTAATTAAGATAATAGTATAATAATAATAATAATAATAATAATACTTGAACTAGGGCTGTCAAACGATTAATTGCATGTATTATGTAAACAAAAACATCAATTGTGTAACATCACTAATTTTAACATTTTCCTAAATGCAGATTGCAGTATCTTTTTTAATCTACTGTAGCTATGTTAAATTATTGATAGAAAGACTTTTTAAGAGTCTTCTCTTTAATACTTCTTTATAAAAGGTAAAGGGCAAATGGACAGACTGTACAAGATTAAAACACAGCGCAGATGGTTCATAAATTCCCCGCCAACACTTTGATCTGCTACAAACTATCATGAGTGAACACTAATCACACACACAATTATCAGAAACACATTTCTGTCAAGGATTTTAAAGGGACAGGTCACCTAAAAATTAAAATCTGCTGAAAATGTACTCATCAAAGATTCGTATAAGTTTCTTCATCAGATCTGTAGAAATGTATCAGTAATGGATTTGAATGGGTGCCGTCAGAATAAGAGCTGATAAAAACATCACAAAAATCCACAGCACTCCAGTCCAGCAGTTGTGTTACCCTTTCAGTTGAATCACTTTGACGTTACATATGGAATCTCACATGAGAGACCAATCTTTTGGAATCTTTTGGAATCCAATCTTTTGGAAAAGGCCAATGAATATTGGCGTGCAATAATTACAGCCAGGTGCACCTTATCACAGCGTGAGTATAAGAGGGCACGGCTGGATTGCACATGCAGCTTTTCACAACTGACTTCGCTCCTCGGATGACGAAGGTTGCCGCACGTGCCATTGGTCAGGTGATGTCCACTCTAGTGGTTCAGGAGCGACACCT
This sequence comes from Enteromius unitaeniatus, assembly GCA_032359435.1. Lineage (NCBI taxonomy): Eukaryota > Metazoa > Chordata > Actinopteri > Cypriniformes > Cyprinidae > Enteromius > Enteromius unitaeniatus. Next base: position 3,437,366 of record JAUMHI010000022.1, read on the forward strand.
CTGGCTCGACCTTGCTGAGATGGCCGACGTTGACAAAGCCCGCTTTCTTGACCCGCCCATCTCGCAGGTTGCCCAGCAGCAGACAGAGGCAGTAGGACAGGTCCTATGGCGCAGGGAGTATGCCAAGCCCCTTAGCGCCCGCCTCAGTCTGCTCGTTGCCGAGGGCATCGCCCCATGGCACCCAGAAGTTCTGTTCCCTCCCCGGTTGAAGCACACAATGTTAGGCTGACTACACAACGTCGAGCTGGCTGCGGGTGTGGAACACTCGTAGCTCTCAGAAGCGCCCTTGACACGGGCAACCCGGAGGTGATGGAGATTGCTTCTCGGGGACAGGTGGAGGGTCAGGAGCAGTCTCTTCTACGGAAGAGGGAGCTATCCTCCACACCTTTGGGCCCAATGCCCCGAGGTCCCCATCTAACCACTCTGTTTTCTCCTCAGATGCGGACCCGGAGCCCTGGATCACCAGCGCAGCAACCAGTGGAGAAGGTAAGCACTGCCCAGAGCAGTCAGACTCGTCCCCTACCCTGGTTCCCCACCAGGCTGCCCCACCGCGGGGCATGGCTGTCACCGTACCCTTGATATCCCTGGCGACCCGGTTGGACGCCTGGTTATGGCTTCCCAACCCGCCACGGTGGTTGATACGGACGGTACACCTCAGCTATGCGATTCAGTTCGCCAGGCGCCCGCCCAAGTACAGAGGCATTCTCTATACCCGTGTTCACTCAGACATGGATGCCGCTGTCCTCCGTGCAGAGGTCGCCGTCTTACTTGCGAAGGACGCAATCGAGCCTGTCCCTCCAGCCGAGATGAGGTCTGGGTTTTACAGTCCTTTCTTCATAGTGCCCAAAAAGAGCGGTGGGCTGAGACCAATCCTGGATCTCAGAGCCCTGAACCGGTCCCTTCTCAGGCTGCTGTTCAAGATGCTCACGCCGAAGCGCATACTAAGATGCATCCGGCACAAGGATTGGTTCGCAGCCATCAACCTGAAGGACGCGTACTTTCATGTCTCGCTCTTACCTCGCCACAGGGGTCTCTGTCTGCCTTATGGCAGATGAGCATCCGCATCCTCAACTACCTTGACGACTGGCTGATAATAGCCCACTCGCAAGAGTTGCTGTGTCAGTAGTGCTATGCCATTTGGGTCTTCAGGTCAACCGGGAGAAGAGCAAACTCTGTCCAGTGCAGAGGATCTCTTATCTCGGTATGGAGCTGGACTCGGTCGAAATGACTGCGGTCCTGGGGCATATGGCAGTCACAGCCGCAGTTACGCTGCTGGGGCTCCTCCATATGAGACCACTTCAGCGTTGGTTACACTACCGAGTACCGAGATGGGCATGGCACCGCAGTACTCTCTGGCTTGGCTAACCCCAAAGTGTTGCTGCCTATTCAACCCGTGGTCAGACCTTGCATTCCTACAGGCTGGAGTGCCCCTAGGACAAGTGTCCAGGCATGTGGTCGTGGATACAGATACCTCCTCCACGGGCTGGGGTGCTGTATGCAACGTGCAAGTAGCCTCTGCTGTGGCATATCAATTGCCTCGAGTTGTTAGCCGTGTTTCTAGCCCTGCGTCGCTTTCAACCAATGTTGTGCCACAAACACATGCTCGTCCGGACGGACAACACTGCAGCCATAGCGTACATCAACCACCAGTGGGGTCTACACTGTCGCCGCATGTCACAACTCGCCTGCTATCTGCTCCGGTGGAGCCAGACGCAGCTGAAATCGCTGCGCGCTGTTCATATTCCAGGGACACTCAACCACGCGGCCGATCAGCTTTCACACAATCCACCCACCCTGGAGAATGGCGGCACCACCCCCAGGCAGTCCAGCTGATATGGAGCCACTTCGGCAAGGCAGAGATAGACCTGTGCATGATCAGGGAGGATGAGGAGCAAGTTCTGGTGGTAGCCCCATACTGGGCCTCCTGGACTTGGTTTTCAGACCTAATGCTCCTCGCGGCAGCCCCTCCCTGGAAAATCCCCTTGAAGAGAGACCTTCTCTCTCAGGGGATGTGCATGATCTGGCACCCGCGACCCGATCTCTGGAACCTGCACGTCTGGCTCCTGGACGGGACGTGGCAGACCTTTTTGGCTTGCCAGCGGCCGTGATCAACACCATCTCTCAGTCTAGAACCCCCTCAACGAGGCAGGCCTATGCTCTGAGAAGGGGTCTGTTCGTCAAATGGTGCTCCTCACGCCACGAGGACCCACAGAGATGTTCGATTGCAGTTGTGCTTGCCTTCCTGCAGGAAAAGTTGGAGCGCAGGCTGCCCCCTTAGACTATTAAAGTGTATGTTGCAGTGGATGGGCAATCTCTAGGTAAGCACCAACTCATCGTAAGGTTCCTCAGAGGTGCTGTGTTTCCCTTCACTTATATCCATATCTTATCGATATAGTGCGTTCCTTATAAATCTCCATGCAAAATACTTTTTCATGTCTCCGCCACCCCCAACCCATGCTACAGCTCTTAATCTAAAAATGTCTTAAATGGAAGCTGGCATCCCGACGGGGCCTCAAATGCGGGGATGGTTACGTGCAGACTCTCCTGTCGACACGCTGCAATACAGCCTGCCGGCACCGTTGTCTCTGCGTAACGCGGCTCAGGGTCGTGGCCTCTTCCATGGGTGTCCCATATGTAATGCCGAAGTGATTCGACTGAAAGGGTAACGTCTGGGTTACGAACGTGAAGGAGGGAACGGAGACGTTACATCTTTCTGCCACGACTCTGGGTCGCGCTGACGCCGACTCGGCTCCTCAGCGAAAACCTGCATGTGCAATCCAGCCGTGCCCTCTTATACTCACGCTGTGATAAAGTGCACCTGGCTGTAATTATTACACGCCAATATTCATTGGCCTTTTCCAAAAGATTCGAAGATGATTGGTCTGTCATGCGAGATCCCATATGTAACGTCTCTGTTCCCTCCTTCAGGGAACGTGTGTTACTTTCGTAACCCAGATGTTTTGCTTATTATCTCAATATTTGCTTTTCCTTTTTACTGATGAACATCAACATGGCTGATGATGGAAATCAAGCGTGTAAAGTGCTGCACACTTATTTCAAGTGATATTTAGGGGTACATCTCTTAAAACGTTATTTTATTACATAAAAAAAAAAAAAAAAATATATATATATATATATATATATATTACTTCGTATTAACATAATTTTTTATTATTATAATAAACAGAATTTAATATTGTGCTTTATTTATGATTGTTAATTTTTATTAGATATTATTTTTAGATTTTCTGTTTTCACTTAAACCTAGGTTTTTTGTGTGTGTTGTCTTCATAGTATTTATGAATTTTCAAAAAATCACAAAAAAGTTGTTTGTGATGTGAACTGATGGACTGGAGTGCTGTGGATTATTGTGATGTTTTTATCAGCTTTTCGGACTCATTCTGATGGCACCCATTCACCTCCATTGCTGAGACACTGATGCGATGAGGTGAACAGTTCGTTTAAATTCAGTATTATCTCACCAATTTCGCAGCTCTCTCCAGTGTAACCCTGCGGACAGAAGCAGCGGAAACCCTCTCCGTGAGGAAGACAGGTCCCTCCGTGCAGACAGCTGCATCTGTCGTCCGCTGTTGAACAGAAAACACAAACAGGGTGTGGAGTCAGTGATGCTCTGGGGTGATCCATCACAATCTGTCTGTGATTATTAAGCTGGCACACACTCGCAGATATATGTGACCCGCTGAAAGACAGCAGGGCGAGTCCTCAATGCCCTAATGAGCCTTTAGACACACATCAGCGAGGTTCAACTGCAAAAACCTACTAAATAAGTACATTTTTCCAAACATTTTCCAAACATAGTCTTATGTTAAAGCACTGGCACATTATTGACAGAAAGGAGATTTGTTCGTTTACCTGCAGAACTTCCTGCCATAAAAATACCATAAGCACTGATATCAACAGTAACAACTGTAACAGCACTAGAGCAGTATTCAATGCTATTTTTGTTTAGGTTTGTTGTGAATAAAACCAAATTGGCTCGGTGTGATTATCAGATCATAAAGGCTGTTTAATTGAAATAAATAATTATATGCACTGCATAAACAAAAGAGAAGCTTAAAGAGAAGAATGATGAAATGAAGAACAGCTTAAAGATATGAAAATAGATAAATGAAGACAGCCATAAATATCAGCATTTAATTATAAATGCTATAATAAATTATAAACAAACCAATCCTGGGGACGGACGCATGGGAAAATGCGTTTCGGCATCAACCTCTTGAACGGAAGCCTGTGAAGGCATCTACCTGTGACAGAGGCATCAACGGGACGACCGGGGTGCTGGCGGTGGGGCAGCCAGGGGGAACGCCGGGACGAGTACGTGCAACTCTTACCTGCGTTCCGGCAGTTGTGAGGCTGGAAGTCCGTGGAATCGTCCCACCACATTGCCGAAGAGGCCGGTCTGGGACACGGGGGCATTCAAGAACTGAGTCTCGTCTGCCTCGCACAGGTCGGCCAGACACAGCCACAGATAGCGCTCTTGAGATGAGCCATTGGGTCGCTTCCCAGCAGTGAAAGGTGCCTTCCACGACCGAGTGAGCTTATCATGCACTTCCGGGAAGAAAGGCATCGGGGTGGGTCCCTGTGCACCAGCACGGGTCTCACCGAGGAACCAATCATCCAGCCGGGAGAATTCAGAACGAGATGGAGAATTCCACTCATTCCCGACCCCCCTGGCGGCCCGGGCAAGCATAGTAACAAGTACGGTCGAACGTCCAGCGGACGCGGACACTGCCAGCAGAACATGACTCATCCACGAATGCACGTTAGACAGCAGGCAGGTCTTCAGTAGAATTAGCAGCAAAGTGAAGCAGACGTTCAGATGACATTCAGTCTAAACACACAACACTATCATTCAGTCCTGCTTTCTCTAGAGTCTCTCTTCATTACTCCTCACACACACACACCTCAGCCGTGCATGTGTGTGTGTGTGAGAGCAATCATTGAGGCCTGTAATTGGTTTCCAGCGATGAGTTTCAGAGTTTCAGGTTCACCGCTGACCTGACAAACATAGCATTTATTATATTTTTATGAAAATTATACAGTGCCTTTTGTTCTTTCTGGAGACTGACAGGCTTTGGCAACCCATCACTTTCATTGTACGAAACCGAACAGCTCAAATATATTCATTATATTGCTGTTCAAAAATAGGATCTGTAAGACTTTAATACTTTTTAAAGAAGTCGCTTACAGAAAAAAACTGCATTACAATTTAAAATATCAGTGCTCTTTGATGAAGTTACAAAGAACAGCATTTATTTAAAATAGAAACCTTTGGTAGCCTCAAAATAGAAAGTCTTTACTGTCACCATTTATCAATTTTTCACATCCTTGCTAAATAAAAGTATTAAAAAAAGAATTGTGTTAGTGTGTATTGTCACAAAAGTCTCTCTTTTAAGTACATGCATTTTTAAAAAAATCTTTTATTCATCAAAGAATTCTGAAAAAAACAAAAACAACGAGGCAAGATACGTTTAGAGCAGGACTATCAATTCTATTTCTTCTCTTACTCTGTTAGTCTGTCTCTTACATTGATGGGCTTTATAAATACTTTTCTTGTGGATGAAATCAGGCTCTGTTGTCATGGCAACCGTGTTGCGAGCGGCTGCCAATCACCCTCTCGCTCCGCAGGCCACGTCCCCTCCTCTCTATCAGGCCTGTTTTTTCTTCGTTATGGCAGCACACCCTCGCTTCGGCCCTAATTGCTTCATTGGCTGTTACCACACATCCTTGAGGTCACACCAGCAGGGCATAATGGGATATACACAGAGAACTATATGTGACACCATATAATTAATTTGTGAGGTTAAACGGGGCAACTGCAAACGTGCGAGGGGATTTTTAACAGAGCGATATGCAAATATGAGATAATCACAGCAAACAATTACTCATCAGGCAGAGTGATTTAATTCAGTGTTTACACAGCTGCAAATCTATTTAAACATCATCAAATTATCACAACAATCTTCCTCAAAACACTTCAGAGATATTACTAACACGCCACCTAAAATTAAATAAAAAACCCTGTTATTTAGTTTACACTTCAGCAGATACGATATTTATTCTCAGGAGGAAATAGTCTTGATCTTTCAAAAGAAAACTGACCTAAACATATTGTAAATTTTAGACCACTGATATTAATATATTAGTATTGTTTCTGTTAATATTTGTATTTTATTTTTATATTTTCTTTTTTCCTTTTAATTTTAGCTAAATTACTATTGATAATTTTGTAGATGTTTCTGTTATTTTCTTTAACTTTTAAAATGTCTATATTATGTTAGTACTTTACTATTAGCTTTTATAAATTACATATTTATTTTAGATTTCTATTATATTTAGTTAAAAAAAATTTAAATAAATTAACTAATTTAACAATTTAGTGTTTTTGTCATTATTCACACACACACACACAATTTTTTTTCAGTTTTATTTTTAGTTATTTTAGTACTTCAAAACAACCTAAATAAAAATGAGATATGTTGCATCAGAAACCTGCTGAAATATATATTTACTGTAATATTTTAAATAGTTAATTTAAATAGTTCTATTTTAAATGTTTTACTTCAAGTAAAAAATTTTGTTTTAGTTTTGTTATAGTATGTCTTAAATATATTTCCTATTTATTTAAAAATATCATTATAATTAATTTAACACAAAAAATAACTTTAGAATAATAGTAAGTAAATAATAATAATATTAATTGTTAGGTTTATTAATAATAATAATAATAATAATAACAAAAAGCGCTGGTTATGATGTGTCACATTACTAGTTCAGCATCATTATTACTATTGCTCTGTATTGTGTAAGTGCTGGTGCTGTCAGTCGGTTCAGCTCACAGGCCTTGTGTGATTGACAGCTGCTGTAACACTGAAGGTCAAATCCGGCCTTCTGCGGGACGACAGACGCGAGACGCCAGAGACATCAGTTTGTGTCAGCAGCAGCTAAATCAATCCTCATGGACATGAACCCTACTGAGCCGCCTCGCTGACTGTCTGAAAATGACTGGAGTTAAAACACCGCCAGGGATGATCACAGCTGATACTGAATGCTGAAGTGTCTCACACACACACATTTCCCGCTGTAGCTTCCAACATTTTCCAGAGCCGGATGAAGTGTTAAACTGCTGGGAGCGCAATAATAACTGAAACACACACACACACACACACACTACAGCACACAGTGAATCTAGAACATGAATAAGTGTAGCACTGAGAGCCTGAGGCACAGCAACTAGTACTTAAGATTATTTTCAATAGCTCAGAGATTTCATTTTCTGGAGGTAAATATTATACTTGATTACATTCATAAATGATCTAATCTAATCTAATCTATTAATTTATAATATAATATACTATTTAAAATATAAAAATTAATATAATATAATAATATATTAATAACCATAATATAATATATAAAATTAATAATAATATTAATTATTTACATTATTAAATTTTTTGTCTTACCAACATCTATTTCCATGTCCAAATATCCCGAAACGTCCATAAGCCTCTTCACTATAACAGCTCTCGCTATTATAACAGCTTGTTAATATTCATGACAATATGAATATTCATCTGAGTGAGCTCTCCACCCGAGCACACACTCATCACATTATTAAAGCCAACAAGAGTCTCTTTCCTGCACCTGGACATCCAGCCACCTGCCACACATTACTAAAATATCTTTCTAATCAAATGGCTGTATAAAACCACCAGTAACTCTACTGAATGGAGGAAAATGGAACACCAAATAAGTCCCGACTTCCATATTCAACAGCCAATCAGCAATCAGCTTTGTGTTCATTTCTTTGTGTTTATTACTGTTCTGTTTTTGTTCTACTCTGCATTTGCGCGTTGCTGTTCAGCCTCAAATAGACAGCTTTTAGATCTTTTTGAAGGTTATAAACAAAGTTTGACACCGTTCAGGTCAGATTTTGGGATTTCGGGGATTTCGGTAAGACGTCTTGGCATTTCCACATTCAACTGAGGCTTGAAAGATACATGACTGACAGCTCAAATTGCCTATCAAATCACTGCTATCTGACATTTTGACATTAGGCCATAAAGCTTAATTATACTCAAATGGTGTTGCTTTGTCAAATGTAATTTGGATAATAGGTATCTAATATAGTTTTGTTCATTCCATTCCTAAAATCAGCAGGTAATCTTGAAAAATGTGTTGGCTTAGACTTGTTAAATTGTTAATTTTACACTTTGGTGAAGTTAAGTACATACTTTAGTGTGTCATTTAGAGAATGATGTTCATGTTCTGGGTTTTCTATATATAAATATGCCTTTTCAATAACATTTATATTCTGAATTGATCTTTTAGAATATCATACATAAGGTGCTTTATAAGCACATTAACCATTTTTTTTGTCTGGATTCTTTTTTATGATTTAATACAAATGCCTCAAATACTGTACTTTTTTTTTTACATTAATACAACTCATTTAGACAACTAATTTAAATAGCAGTTTAACCAATCTCTTAAAACGTAATCAGTTGAAAACGTAGCAATAAATTTATGAATTTACATTTTTTTTTTTAAGTTAAAAAAATGAAAAATACTTTTTTGGAGGCGTCTGTGTTTTATGATTTAATACAAATATGTCAAAAAATGTTAATTAACAAAATGTTATAATGTTTTTATATTAATAAAAATAATAAAACTATTAAATCATTCTTTTAAAATTTAATCATATTTAAAAACTATTTATTGACTACAAACTTCAGTTTCATTTTCTGTTCATTAAAACAGGGATGAAATATAAGTTTGTATGACATTCTGAAAAATATTATCATTATTATTATTAACATTTTGAAAAGATTTTAGCATAGAATATTAATAGTTCTTCAAGTTTCTGCTCCGACCCCCGCTGAGGCACACCATGCTACACCAGCGGCCCGTCATCGGAGCCCGGAGGTGTTGGGGGTTGCTCTGTCATAATTTCTTCAAGTTAAACCAGACATTTATTTAGGTTTTCTCTTTGAGTTTCAGTTTGTTTTTGATGGTAGTTTTTTTCAAATGAAACGGTGAATCTTGATATGATATTGTTTATCACCCTAATGAAGATGATTACCTTCTTCTCCGGTGGAGCTGTTCTTCTGGATGGCCTCGGGGCTGTTCAGATCCTGCACTGCTTTACTGGGGATGGTCGTGATGAAGCTTGACGTCTGAGTCTGGTCTGCAGACGTCGAGAGCGGTGTGGCATGATCTCCGGTGCTGGACATGGAGGCGGAGGAAGTTGTCACGCTCGTAGTTGTCTCAGAGGGGCTCTGGTTGAGTCTCTTGGGCTTGTTTCTGCGTCTGTACTGGATCTCTCCGCGAGCCTCGAGGCCTTGTACAGCAGTGGAGAAGGACATAGAGCTGGTCGTCTCCACCGTCAGTGGAGTTTGGGACGATGGGTACGTGTCGCCCCACGAGCTGCCCTCCGACTCCGGCACTCGACTCTCTCCAGAGAAGTTCTCGGTCGAGACGGAGGCTCTGGGTTTAGGGGTCTGGGTTTTCTGCTCAGGTATTTCAGTCACTACGACCCAATCAGCTGTCGTCGCTGGACCGTCCTGTGCGGGTCGACTGGTCTGACTGTCATTCGACCCATCCCCGGTGGCGTTCGGTACGACTGTTGTCGGTATGACTGAACTTGTGTGCGGGAAGGAGGTGATTAATTTCTCAGGGTCGGTTGAAGGACTGGGCAGCCATGAGCGGCTCCACCAGGACATCAGTCCTACAGAGATAAAACAACCAATGCTGCTAGTGTTCATTACAAACAAACTGTAATAGAAATATTTCAAATAAATAATAAAATTATAATATATATATATATATATATATATATGTATATATAAATACATGAAAAAGTAGTGCTACTTTGTCTACATAATATATGAGTGTGTATTGTATATATTTATTATGTATGTAAATACACACTCATTTATGTATATATTCAATATGTTATGTTTACATAGTAAATATATTTTATAATAAATATATACATGTAAATAGATTTTAAATTTTTTTTAAATATATACTGTATGTGAGTGTATTTACATAATAAATATTCAGAACACACACAAACACAAAAAAAAAAACTTTTCTAAGAATTTTCTCTGAGTTTCGGTGTGGCTTTGATGGTGTTTTTTTTTTTTTAGTTTTAGTTTTAAACACAATTTTTTTTGTTTGACAGCACTAAAAAAAGGGTAAAAACAAAAATATTTAAAAAAGAAAAACATTCATTTAAAAACAACAAAAAACGATCTTCACAAAAATATGATACAAAGCGAACATTGCTGTTAATTAAAAGCGAGTCCAAACAGATGCGTCTTCAGATGTTTTTTAAAAGAATTTACAGAGCTCATAGTTCTCAGTGCTAAAGAAAGAGAGTTTCAAAACCTTGGTGCCACAGAACAAAAAGCACTATCACCTTTAGTCTTAAGACGTGTTCTAGGGATAGTTAAAAGGTCCAGGCCCAAAGACCTTAACAACCGACCCAGTGAATGCTTATGTAAAAGATCCTGAATATAGAGAGGTACCTGACCATGCAAGGCTCTATAAGTGATAACTAAAATTTTAAACTGCACACTGAATTTAATTGGAAGCCAATGTAGGTCCTTAAGTACAGGTCTTATATGAGACCACTTACTGGTACCAGACAGAAGCCTTGCAGCTGCATTCGGTACAACTTGTAGTCGCTCCAAAAAAGACATATTCAAGCAAGCATACAAAACATTGCCATAGTCTAATGTTACAAGCTATACTATTCTAGTATTTATTAATTTAGTTGAAGTTGAATATTCTGAATTAAATGTTTGTTTTATTTTACATTTTATTTCAAACATTTTAACTGAACTTTTAATTTTTTATTTAAATTTGAGTAATTTCTGTTTCCATTATCATCATCACACATCAATCTTTTTTTCATCTGTTTGCCTCAAGCAAATAAGCAGCACTAACAAGGTAGAGTCTAAACACGCTTTCAGCAATGAGACTGATTAGCTAAAGACTGCCAGATCTTCCTGATGATTATTAATCTGTTTGTGTGGGGTTATTCAATCAGCACTTGTGTTCGTCTGCATTTAGATGTTGTTGTTTTCTGATTTATTCCTCTGATCTGTTTTTTGTCTCTAGAGAGCAGCGAAGCATCTGCCAGACTCTTATTACATCTTTACTTGACTTCAGTTCTTATCTACTCATTTAAGACTTCAGGCTATTTGCCTTTTGTCTGTTAATATCATTACTATTGCTCATTTAAAGACTAGTAACCTGAACCAACCTGAATGTCAGTGTGTAACTCCATCGGTTTATGAATGACTCAAATCCTAAGGTGATTTTATCAAATAATAAAGACTTTTGAAATATGAATACATGTAGATTTGAAAACACATAGGCATCATATACCTGATGAAACTGTAAACAGTTACAGAGGAAAACTGGACTAAACTACAGTAGATCAAATAATTCTGAGAACAGATAGTGCTGTTATTATTCACTATTTAAAATTATGAATTATTGATAAATATAAAATATTAGAAACATTTTTCATTTAAACTTAAATGAAAATTAGTAAATGTTGCCTGGACAACTAATTAAAAGTACAAAAAATGATTCAAATTTGAAAATGACTAAAACTAAAACTGAAATAAACAATAAAAATTACAAATTAAAACAAAGTTAAAAAACAAAGTATTACAAACAATAAAAAAATGTTTTTAGTTAAATTGAAATGGCTAATAAAAAGCTAAAATCAAATAAAATATTAGATAACAAATCATTAATGTCAATAAAATTTAGAAATCTCTGCAACTGAAAAAATAAAATTTGTTTTAAATTAGGTTTAATTTTTATATTTAAATATTTAAAGCTATTTTATCTTTTAAACACTATAATAGCATATACAATAGTAAGACTGATTACAGCCTTAATTAAACACACACAGGTGACGTCTGATCTTTAGATGAACAGCCTTTTTTGTTCACATTGTGCAGCTGACAAATTAAATCCCAAATGTTTTCATTCAATCCACTGAAATATAATTTCCTTTAACAGCAGGAGAACTAACTGATGGCTGATTAAATTGCTGTGGTAGAAAAGCAATGGATGTTTTACAATGAATGTCAAAAAAAGTAATTTTTACAAAAGAACCATTCTCAAACCCAGCGAGCTGCCCTGCTGTCTAGAATGCACTTGCTATACATACTAGAAACTTACTTAACACAAGCATGAACGTCTCAGTTACGTATGTAACCCTCATTCCCTGAAGAACAACCAACAAATAGGAATCTTGCTTCGAGATGACCAATCTACTTTGTGTGTATGAAAAAACACCAATGAAATTGGCATGCACTGATTAACATCCAGCTGCAGCTGATCGCAGTGCAAGTATAAACGAGCAGTGGATATACATGGCCACCCAGCGGCGGTACAGATCCATGTCGACGGGATGTGACGTCTCCCGGAGGGTTACATACATAACTGAGACGTTTCCTTTCAGTTGGTCACTCCGATTTACATTGGTGATGACAAATAGGGACCCCTACCAAAGCACCATGGAAGCTGCCCCTTCCAGCATCATGTGGGAGTCTCCCAAGCCCCAGTGTTTGGCCTCTAGGTCAGGACTCACCACGAGATACCGTACAAGTACAAGTACCATACAAGATACTGTACAAGCAATACCCATCAGTAACTGGAGCACTGGGATGTCTCAGAAAGACGTACAGAAGTCCAGCCTTCCGGTAGGAGGTCCGATGATGATCACGCATATGACATCATCTTAGTGCATATAAGAGGTGATTGAAACACGGCTCTAGGTCTTAACTGTGGAGTACCAACATGGGGCCCTCAAGGGGCTCTCACAACATTCATTGCATCGAGGGCCTGGTGCCAGATACTCCGCAACATCCATCTGCTGAAGGGGAATGAAGGAGTCTACTTTCTGGACACTCTGGAGAGGTTGCCAAGCCGACCGAAACTGGGCCACTCAGTGCCTCTACCTATTCGACGTGAGAACACAGGAAGATACCAGTTCCACATGGCATTCCCCTTCTGCCGGCCTCCGTGACAGATAAAGAGCTGGTCTGAGGTCCTGAAGCTTTGTGTCCGGTCAACGTAACATCTTAGTGCTCGGACGGGACATAGCAACAGCAAGGCTGGGTCTGCTATTCCGAGGGCAGCACTTGAAGGTTCAACACTAGGTCTCTAAATGGAGTCGTGGGAACCTTGGGCACGTAACCAGGCCGTGGCCTTCTAGTTACCTTGTCTGTACTCAGAGGGCCCGAACTCCAGGCACAATTCGTTGACCAAAAAATGCTTGCAGGTCCCCTACACTCTTGATGGAGGCAAATGCGAGCAGGAGCAAGGTTTTCATTGAGAGAAACTTCAGCTCAGTCTGCTTCTGGGCGGTGGAGAACTGCTGGGCAAAAGTTTCCACTGCGCCGGCGAAGATACGGGAGTGTTCAAGAACCAGGTCTTGTCCGACTCGCGCATGTCTGCCAGACACGACCACAGATGGCACTCTTGGACCACCATAGTGGATATCGGATGCTTTGACCAAGCTTTGTAGCAACGAGTTACCCTGCCAGGTGGTGGCAGCACGTGGACACATGACGATCGTCATGCACCTCCGGGAAGAAAGGCATCGGGGTGGGGCCCTGTGCTCCAGCATGAGCTACCCTCAGGTACCAGTCGTCCAGCGTTGAGAGTTCAGGACGCAGTGGAGGATTCCACTCAATCCCGACCCCCTTGCAAGCATAGCCACCAACTCTGGATCTGTGTCAGGCACAGACGAACACCCGGTGGGCGTTGTGTCGGCTGACTCATCATCTCCAGAGTCAGACTCTCCTTCCAATGCAGCAATCAACATGTGTTCGTCAGGGGGAGCACCAAAGGTGACACCTAGTACCGTTTTTAGTGGTCCAGACTGCCCCATTGGCAGCTTCACTGGTAGCAAAGTGCGGGTGGAAGGAGGAACTCTCTGAGGAGAGGTCCTCACTGTCATCGTAAGACCAGGCCACCCCTTTCAGGCAGCGGCGTCTGGTCCGCAAATCTGCAATGGTTATCTTCCCACACGGAGAACATGACTCATCCACAAAGGCTGCCTCAGCGTGCCCAGGCATGTGAGGCAGCAATCATGACCGTCGCCCGGGGCCAGGTAACGACCGCTTCCAAGAACGCACAGGTGGTACGACCTCTTTAAAAAGATGAACCACCTGTGAGTTGCTCTTTTAGCTTGCTATTTTAGATAGCACAGTGGAGATGGCCGCATGCACACAAAAGTGGGGTAGCGCAAACTGTTGTGGCAATCCACTCGGCTGGAACCACCGCCACTGCAACGCAGTATCTCCAGCCACCGCCAACTTCACCGTCTCCATAGTTGATCGTGGAGCAGAGTTCATAAGATGCTCGGCTCCGAAGCGAAAAGCTAATGAGCGCTACATCCACTGCTAGTTTATACTCACACTGCAATCAGCTGCAGCTAGTTTTCATTGGCGTGTTTTCATACTAGTGAAGTAGATCTCATCTTGAAGCGAGTGACCGACTGAAAAGGAAAACACTTTGTATGGAAGCCTGTTTCTGTCATGGAATAAAACAATAAAAAAGCAAATTGCAACTAACAAGTTAGACTTTTTTCTTTGGAATTTTGAGTCATAAACAACAACAAAAAAAAGGAAAATCAAAAAATAAAATTTTAATGGTTTGAAATGTACATTTTTGTAACATAGTTGATATGTTTTCCACCCACAAAATTGTAAGGAAAAAAGTCCAAATTGTGAACTTTTGTGCTCTCTTATGAATTGCATGGTGACACATGTATTTCACAATGCAACGATGCACAGTCAATCTTGTATCACTAAAGCTAATAACTGATTGCTTGTACATTTGCGGCTGCTTTTGTTTCTGGACCAAGGCAGCATTCTAATTGTAAATTATACGTAATAAAACAGCGGTGTTCAGTGTCTGTTGGTTTTGGTATGTCTTGTATATGAGCAGTACAGTACACTACAGTAAGTGTGCTTAAGAGAACAGTGTGGTTGCACTTTTCCAGTTTCTGGCTTCCTGTCTCATGCTTTCAACCCTAAGCTTCCACTGGGACAGAGCCCAAATTCTGCCTTCATGGAAAATGGACTTTAATAATGTAGGCGACACGCCTAAGTTTCCATATATCGTTAAACATTAATGCTGCTGGGTTCAGTTTGGGCCAAACAAGGTATCTGTATTACTGAAGACAGGACGGCAGAGAGAAACTCCAACAAACACAGACCACAAGATCAGCTTCTGCTTGAAGAGAAACTCACAGAATAACTTCCTTCCGCTGGACCTCAGCTTGATTTATCCGACTAACTCTGAGTAACGCTAACGGATCTTTCTCTCTGTGACCATGAGTGACTCAATCACTTCACAATATAGGGCCCATGATTTCAAAAAGCACGTCTAATAAAGTGCATTTAAAAACTTCTAAGATTTAACAATAGTTTATTTAAAAGTTTTTCAAAAATCAATAAAAATGAGAAAAGCAGAAAACACAATGACTGAAACAAACCAAAATTAAAACTAAAATAGAATACACAGAAAAGAACTTGCATTTTTAAAAGAATTTTCTTACTGTTTTGTTTTTGTTTTAGTTTATTTTTTTACAGTTATTTTAGTTACTTGCCATGGTAAAATTTTACAAATTTCATTTTTTAAGTTTTTTAAAGCTAATCATAAAAAATGGTATAGAAATTATATATATATTATATATATATATATATATATGTATATATATATTGCGTTTTTTAATACATCTGTTTTTAATAATATTTTAGTACTTCAAGCTGGAAAACCATCCGAACACAACATCTAAATTATTTAAACATATACTGATATTGTGGATTAAAAAAAAAAAAGAGTTTTAATGCAAGAAATCAGAACTCGACTCTCACGAACCCACATACAGCTGTTGCCAAAAGTGTATTTCTAAGTGAGTTATAAGTTAAAAAATACGAATATTTTTGACACGTGTTAAAGATTAGTTTTATGATGGATAAATCCGGTTAATGGAGCTTCCGAATCATGGTCACCATCCACTAGCATTATCAAGCTTGGAAGGATACATTTTTTTTTTTAGCTCTGACTGTGTTCATCTAAAAGAAGAAAGTCATATAAGCCTAGGAGGCTTGGGGGTGGGTAATTTTCATTTTTGGGTGAACTATTCCTTTAAGAATGTAGCCTGAAAAAACTGCTCATTTCAGAGGAAAACTTCAAATGAGGCACAAAAGAGGTTTTTGCATTTGAAGTCGTCAAATATTGATGTGGCCCTACTTAAAATGCATCTTTCCTTAATCATGAATAATTTCTTAATAATTTCTTAATCAGTCATATTTGTTGTGTTGCATTTGTTCAGAAGTCTACAGCTACAGTGAGGGTCAGGAATACAAACCCTTTTCTTTTATATTCACCTGCTGCGGGCGCTGTCATGGTTCTGATGTCTGTCTCAGATGTATCGGGAGTCTTGTGCGTCTTGTGCGTCTTGTGCATCTCGGGTGTCTCGGGTGTCTGGTGCATCTCTGGTGTCTCTGGCATCTCGTGGGTCTCAGGCGTCTCGGACATTATGTGAGTCTCAGGCGTCTTATGCATCTCGGGAGTCTTGTGCATCTTGGGTGTCTCATGGGTCTCAGGCGTCTTGGGCATCTTGTGAGTCTCAGGCGTTTTGTGTGTCGTGTGCGTCTCGGGCATCTCGTGTGTCTCTGGCGTCTTGAGAGTCTCGGGTGTCTCGTGAGTCTCAGGCATCTCTGTCACAGCCGTGCTCTTGGTCTTTGTCTCTGCATCACTTCCAGTCAAGTAGCTCCAAGGCTTCCATAAGGAGCTGACTATGTTGGTAATGGAGCTCTTGGCCTTTCCTTGAGGAGCCTCTGAAGGAGCCGCAGGACTCACGGACTGACCAGACTGACCTTCATCCTCGTCCTCCTCCTCTCGGGCTGAGCTGCCGGGACTTAGATCTGGAGATACTTGCTGGACGTCTGGGAAGGAGTCCAGCTGCCCGCTCCAGTCTAGGGACGTGTCTCCGGCTCGCAGACGGACGGTCAGATACTCGGCTGAGAGCTCATCTCCTTCAGCGCCCATCAGCGGCTCTCTGTCCAGATCCACCTCTCCCGTCCAGTTCACTGGTCGAAGGTCATGCATGTCCAGCTGGCCAGGAGTCTGTGCGTCTGAATACAGCCAGATATGAGCTAATTTAATCAACACTTTTACTTTTCAATATATGACACACTTCTACGCGAAACAGGGCATGCAACAATCATTCAACTCTGTACAATAAATAAACTTTAACAACATACACAAGAAAGGTTTGGGACGGTAAGAGTCTCTTGAAAGAAAGAAAAAGTCTTGTTGTTAGGAGTGATGAACTGTGGTCAGTATAAGTGTAAGTTAGTGAGAGAAAACACATAAGGGCTGATATGAGTCCTACCGCTGTTGGAAGACGGCTCTTCTCCGGTCATGTACCTCCACGGCCTCAGTAAGGACCCGACGATGCCTGCGAGAGGCTTCTGATCTGTCTTTTCTGTGAACACATTAAACTCAATCAGACTCTCTCTCACACACGGCTTCGATTAGCAGAGACACACGTGCTGATGAAATACAATCCTTCAATGAGCTGTAAGATGTCAGATCAATACATCTAGATGAATATGTACAGATGTACATAATGACAGCTATCGCATGCAACACTGAACAATGCAGTGAAATAAACACCTTTTATTATTATATTTTAATACTATATTGAATTATTTATGTATTTAGTACATAGCATAATTAATAGAACATCATTTAGTATACTTATTTACTTTGTAAATAAGTATTTAATACATAATTGTAATGCCCCCGCACTGTGTTTGTTGTCATTTCCCCATGTGCTCTCTGTGACCTAGTTTCTGTCTTAGTTAATTATTATTATTATTATTATTATGCCCAGGTGTGTCTTGTTAATTAGCGTCATTGTCTGCCCTATATAAGTTACATTCAGTTTAGTTCATGTTGTCTGGTCATTAATGTTATTCAGTGTCTGTTTGTGTGGATTCCCTGCCTGTCTGTGTCTTTGCCACTTGGATCATTAAAAGTATTGGAAATACTGGAACCTTGTATCTGCCTCCTTGCTTCACCACACGCAGCCGTGACAATAATATTATGGTATATTATATAAGCAATAGAATAATTAATCATTATTATTTATATGATTTAATCATTATCATTTATTAAAAGAGCATTAAACTAACAAGTTGCAACATCACCAAAGTGACATATTAAAATCAGAACATTTAAATATAAATCAAAACAGTTTGCAAACTCATTTAAATACTAAACTCTCAAAGGTACAGACAGCAAAAACAGTAAAAAAAATGGAACTTAATTATGACAGTTTTTCACACGAAAAGCATGACTACTATTACATGAATGGAGTTTATAATAGATTGAGTATTTGATCTTTGTTGTAAAGAATTATGGAGCCTGTACCGTGATATATTTGTAGCAATACACTGGATGGGTCAAATGCTCCTTTTTTCTTTTATGCTAAAAACCATTAGGATATTAAGTAAAGATCATGTTCTATGAAGATATTTAGCAAATTTCCTACCATAAATATATCTTTTAACTTTTTAATTGATAATATGCTTTGCTAAAAACTTTATTTGTGCAACTTTAATTTTCTTTTAAATTTTAAATTTAATTTTTTTTTTTTTGGCATCCTCAGACTCCAGATTTTCAAATAGCTGTATCGCAGCCAAATACGAAATGTCAGAACATAAAGCTTATTTATTTTGTTTTCAGTTAAGTGAAACATTTTACGGTATGGTTCATAACATCCCATGATAAAATCCATATTGCATGCAGTGCTTTCTGTGAATGCTTTCAGTCAAAGGTACAGTAGCTATAAAACTAGTAGCTAAATGTAACTAGATGACATCATAAAGGCATAACTGATCTACAGCGTGGTCAATAAGTATTTGATAACCCTGTGGTTTTGCAAGTTTTCTTACTTAGAAATTATGGAGGGGTCTACAATTTTTAGCATAGGTGCATTTCCCCTGTGAGAGACACTTGGCAACTGCCCTGTAGCCCTTTCCAGCTTTGTGAAGGTCTACAATTGTGTCTCTTGTGTCTTTTGACAGCTCTGTGGTTTTTTCCATGTTGCTACTTAGACTTTGGCTGATTGTGGGGTGCACAGGTGTCTTTATGACTGCTAATGACCTTAAACAGGTTCTACTAATTTAGTATCATGAGCAGAGTGTAGCTGGACTATTTAAAAGCAAAATAACAGGTCTTTGAGGGTCAGAAATCTGGCTGATAAGC
>JAUMHI010000022.1:3456812-3467168 GCA_032359435.1 Enteromius unitaeniatus
AGATTCGCGCTCATTTCCGACATATAACGAAAAAGCACCATTTCGGACCCGGAGTGGCCGCTGCGAGATGTTATCGCACCGCCATCTTGGATCAACCCCTTTGCATACAGCCCCTCAACCCATGGAGGAGGCATCTGTGTGTACCACAACATGCCTGGACACTTGTCCTAGGGGTACTCCAGCCCAAGGTCTGACCACGGGCTGAAAAGGCGGCGACACTCCGGGGAGACGCCAATCCGGAGAGTGCCACAGTGCTATGCGCATCTTGGGACTGGAACGTGCAACCAACACTGAACCGGTCTCATATGAAGCAAGCCCAGCGACGTTACTGCGGCTGCCATATGACCCAGGAGCCTCTGAAAAGCTTTGAGAGGAACCGCTGTCTTGTGCCTGAAGAGGTTCAGACACTTTAGCATGGCCGGCCCGCGCTCGTTGGTGAGGTGGGCAGTCATTTCGACCGAGTCCAGCTCTATACCGAGAAAAGAGATCCTCTGTAGCAGGGAGAGTTTGCTCTTTTCCTGGTTTACCAGAAGGCATGCACAACAGATCTCCAGATCTGAGCCAGTCGTCGAGTTGAGGATGCGGATCCCTATCTGCCACAGAGGGGAGCGGGCACCCTCCGCGACCTTCATAAAGACACATGGAGAGAGGGACAGGCCAAATGGGAGGACCCTGTACTGATATGCTTGATCCTTGAAAGCAAACCGCAGAAGGGGTCTGTGTTGATGTAAGATCGAGACATGAAAGTACATATCCTTCAGGTCGATGGCTGCAAACCAATCCTGGGGCCAAATGCAAGTTAGGATGCTCTTTGGGGTTTAGCATTTTGCAACCTCCGCCCACAGGACAGCGATATCCTTCACCCAACACGACGTCGGGGGGGGACAGAGCAGAAGGTCTGGGTGCTTTAGGGGGACACCCTCAGTAACGGGCAGGCTGTCGAGTCCCTTCGGGGCAGGATGTGGGACATCGCCTCGGCCTGCCTTTGAACTGCTGAGAACTCCTGAGCTAAGTTCTTGACAGTGTCGCCAAATAGGCCGAACTGGGAGATGGGAGCATCAAGAAAGCGAGCTTTGTCAACATTTGCCATCTGCGCCAGGTTCAGCAATAGATGCCGCTCCTGGACCACAACCGTGGACATTCTATTCTATTTCATGTATTTTTATTTCAGTTTTGGGAATTTTAGTATATTAACCTAAAATAGTACGTCAATTTTTTATTTTAGTTCATTTCAGAAAAACTTTATTTTACTTGAAGTTATGAAAATATTTTAAGAATTTTTTTTTATTACAAAAACCCCAATTTCAAGTAACTGAAATATAATAAAACTAAATGTATAATGTAAATGTTTATAGTTTGGGTTTTGATCAGGCTGTGTGTGTGGTGTTGCAGCGAGTGTCATAACTCCTCAGATCGGATAAAGGTGCGTGTTTGGGACGAGGACGATGATATCAAGTCTCGTGTGAAGCAGCGGTTTAAGCGGGAGTCTGATGATTTTCTAGGACAGACCATCATTGAAGTGCGAACGCTGAGTGGAGAAATGGATGTCTGGTACAACCTCGGTGTGTCCGAGTCATTACATGCTTATTTTAGCAGTATATCTCTATGAATAAGATCTCAGACAAATTATTAGCTTCTCTATTTTTCTCTGAACAGACAAGCGCACAGATAAGTCGGCCGTGTCCGGAGCGATCCGCATGCACATCAGTGTAGAGATCAAAGGAGAGGAGACTGTGGCTCCGTACCACGTTCAGTACACCTGCCTGCATGAGGTACGTCCAGAAATCATTCTTGTTAAACATATGAAGCACAAAACCAGTCATAAGGGTCGGATTTTTGAAATTGAGATTAATACATCATTTGGAATCTGAAGAAATAATCATTCCATTGATGTCTGGTTTGTTAGTATTGAACAGTATTTGCTTGAGACAACGATTTGAAAATCTGGAATCTGAGGGTGCAAGAAATTGTAGTTGTCCGTACAAAGTTCTTAGCAATGCATATTACTATTTAAAATGTAGGTTATGATGTGTTTACAGTAGAAAATGTACAAAACATCTTCATGGAACATGATCTTTACTTAATATCCTAATGATTTTTGGCATAAAAGAAAAATGTCTAATTTTGATCCATACATTATTGTATTCATGTCTATTTCTACAAATATACCTGTGCTGCTGCTGTGCTTCAGGGTCACATATTAACAGAATACTTAGATATAATTCATGTTTTTGATGCATCAATCCAGCTAACATTCTCACCACTTTCACTAATGTTTTTTTTAAAAGTTATATGTTAGACCAAAGTGTTTTTAGGTTAAGAGGAACTTTATTTATCCCAAGGAAAAATACCTTGTCACAGACATACTCAATACAGCAAAGGAACAAGAAGAAAATAAAAATAAATGTTTTAAAGTAATGTTTTTGTAACATTATTATGAGTATTAATATTTAAAATACGTTTTCATAACATTGAAAATCGAAACGTCCTCCAAACGTCCTTATGACGCTATTTTATGAATGTTCTTAGAATTTGTTTTGTAACTTTTAAATAACACTCTTACAATAAAAATAAAACAGGATTTTAAGAAAATGTTTATTTTTATTTATATTATTATTATTAATCATAAAAATAAATAGCCAAATTACATTATGTGTTGTATTCAAATAAAGTTGGTAAGAAACTTTTGTAATCTTTAAATAACGTCACAATCACAACAAGAAAATGTACAATGTAAAAATATTTGGGTGAAAATAAAGTTAGTATATGTATGCATGTTTGTATTTATATATACATAATAAATATACACTGCACACACTTATATTATGTAAACAAAAACTTTGATTTTGGATACGATTAATCACGATTAATAATTTGACAGCACTAATATTTTCTAATTGTCTATGGTTCTGTCACTTTCCACAGAATATCCCTCACTTTCTTTGAGGGTAGAAATTTTGCTGTGCTATTTTAGATTTAATTACATACTACTGTAGTTTTTATTAAAATTATTAATAAGCTTTTATTTAAATTGTTTCATTTTTAGTAATTTGGTTATGTGCATTTGTCATTTAATTTAGGTTTAATTTATTATTTATTTCAGTTTTAGCTTTTATTTGTATTTAGTTAGTAATTTCGATGTTTTAGCTTTAATCTAATCTAATGTTCATAATTAATGTGATTGCAGCGTTGTTTTAGGTAACAAAAATGTTTTTATTGATATTAAAGCTGCTGGTTACCTGGTTCAGACACAGTGACGAACTAAATCAGTGTAAAGAGCTTCATCCTCAGGATCAATAAGTATGTCTTCTTCCCATGATGCTTTGCAGCACATCTTCCACTACACCACAGAGAAGCAGAACAGTGGCGTGGTGAAGATCCCTGATGCCAAAGGTGATGATGCCTGGAAAGTGTACTTCGATGAGACGGCGCAAGAGATTGTGGACGAGTTTGCCATGAGATACGGAGTGGAGTCCATCTATCAGGCCATGACGTAAGCAGAGAAACCCTGATCATTATATTACTCACTTCAAACCATCAAACGAAGAATTGAAAGCATTAAAGAGAACCTGAACACTGAAAGTAACTGCCTAAATATTAATTATCAAAAGTTGTTGCTCAGTGGAGCCCTAAGGAAATGGTGGTAATGGTGGTTTCAGAATGTCACAGAAAAGTTTTACTAGTGCTTGTAATTTTATCTGCTTTCTCTTGGCAAAGCTTTGCTGATTAAAAATAATATGAGATGGAAGAATTGTATAATTTATAATTTATAATTTTAGGGGCTATGTAATGACCATATTATGTTTCTTATTTTGTTCAGCTGCCTGCTGTTCTTTGAAAAAATCCCCCAGCTTCTGCACATGGTTTTCCAGCTTCTTCTGCATATTTTAACATTTCCAAAAGTGACTGTATGAGTTTGAGATCCATATTTTCACGCTAAGGACAGTTAAGGGGTTCATACACAACTATTCGGTAAAAATTTTAAAGCGTTACTGATGTTTAAAAAGGCAACACAATGCATTAAGAGAAAACTTCTTTCATTTTCATTCTGCATCTAAGAAGCTACATAAATACTTAAACTCAAAAAGTTTACAACCACCCCCCCAGGGAACAGCGGACAATTGAACTGCTCAGGACCAGTGAGGGACTAATGAACAACTATCACTAAATATAAAAACACTTGTGAATCATCCAGGAAATAATATTGGGTAAAGTAATATTTAAAAAAAATAACTTTAATATAAGTTTTTTTAATATAATAATTTTGTTAGTGGATATCTAACAAAATAGAACATTTTTTAATTTTATATTAATAAAAAATATAACAGTATCACTAGTGAAATAACACTGGTCTCAAGTTTGTGTAATCAGAGCGCTGCTGGAAACACCTCATTAGTTTCCGGGACACCAAAGACGAGGATGTCCGTAATAATGAGGACATGATTCATGTTCATATCAGAGTCTCAGGAGACATGTGTGTCGTGAAGAGTAGATAGTGCTGGAAAAGTAAAACTCCAACCTTGTTTAATCAATGTTCCTCATCAGCTGAACATCATCATGACCTGTCTTTAAAACCATGATATGTTTGGTATGATATATTTAGCTGAGTTCAAAGATGGAGTATGAATAGTTAATGCAGGAATTGTAAAGCATTAGTTGGATACAATTGATCAGGGGTGTTTAACATTTTCAAATTGAATTAGAAATCATTATGTGACAGTGCTGAAAAATATAAAATATGACATTAAATTGAATCAGTAGCGTCTCAGATTTCAGGCGGTAATGTTACAGTAATGTTATTTTAACATTCTCACAAGGGACAGGTCAGACAGGATGCAGTGCAACGGAGGTTTTTATTTAGAGTAACAATAAGGCAGGGGATGAACCGAGGAACTTGGGATATAACTAACTTATACGGGCGGGCACAGATGATCTTCAGGTGGTCTGTTGTGCGATCTCCGGATCGCTCCTTCTTCCTTGCTCGCGTTGCACACTTGGGTACGGGAACCTTGAATTATGCACTGGACGGGGAAGCTCTGTATCCTCTCCCTTTCTTGATCCTCTTCACCCCCTTTAACATAAGGAAATTCATACAGGTGAGTAGCAGAACAGAACTTTAACTTAAGCACATGTCATGGGTCATTTCTTTTCATAGATCGGAGAGGACCAGCCATCTAGTGAACATTGCAGGATCATACGGAGTGCATAGGGGCTGTGATTAACAGGGATTTCTGGAACACTATCAGGGGGTGAAGGACACACAGCGCAGGTGAGTGTTTAGAACAGTGAAATCCATTCGTGAATAATCTTCCCTTCTTATGTGCTCGGTGTACTTCCTTTAAAGTGCTCGATTCGGACAGGTGTCTCAGTGGACGATTGTCTCTGTAGTGACCAGGATTCAGCGACAATCTTAATGACAAGCCTGGAAGCAGAAGGTTAGTATGTTACCTAAAACTCAGCTGCTCTTTCGTTTGCGTAAGCCGCTTAAATACAGGGTGCTTAATTAGCTTTAGGTGTTTCTCGTTAAAACTCTGGTGACTGAGACTGTCACGGGAACTGAACTGGGATCTGTTGACCTGAATGGCGTGACATCACCCCTTTCCTCACGAGCGTCTCCTGACACTCGGACCCTCCTACGTGGTCGGCCACATCTTCTGGGAGCTGGACGATCAAGATGATTTAAATGAAATTTCTGAGTGAGTGTGGGATTCAGTATATCATCCTTATCTATCCAACATCTCTCCTCCGGTCCATATCCTTCCCAATCTATTAAGTACTGGAGACGGCCACCTCGTCTCAGAGAATTTAAGATTTAATTAACTTGATAAATGGTCTCAGAGGGGTCGATCTCAGGTGGAAGAGAAGATTCGGAGTGGTCAGGAATCGGGGAAATGAGTGGGTCCGAATGGCGTTTTAAAAGAGAGACGTGAAAGGTGGGTGTAATGCGGTAGCGGGGCGGTATTTTTTTTTTTTCAATTTATAAGTCACGTCATTGATTTGATGATATATGGGGAATGGTCCAATGTAATGGGGACTTAATTTCTTGCAAGGAAGACGAAGCTTGATATCTCGGGTGGATAACCATACCATGTCCCCTGGCTGGTATTGGGAAGCTGCCGGTCGGCGAGTATCAGCTCCGGTCTTATGTCTTCGGATGGCCCACCGGAGATGCACATGTGCTGAATCCCACACTCGTTTGTTCTCGCAGAACCAGTAATCGAGAGCAGGTAACTGTGATGGTTCTTCTGTCCAAGGAAACAGGGGGGGGATGAAAGCCTAGCACACACCGGGTGTATTCTGCCGGCTTGCACTGTTTCGTTGGCTGTGGGGATGCCAGATAGTGGGAGGAGTTTGCAGCTCTTTGAGAACTGGTCAACTATGACTAAAATGGTAGTAAAACCATTAGACTTGGCTTAGTCCGTTGCAAAATCGATGCCAGTGTGTGACCAAGGGGGACGGGGTACTTTCCCTCTGGCAGGTGACGCGGGACGTTGGACATGGCACAAATTGTGCAACCCTGTATGTATCTTCCGACATCGTGGTTCATGCCGGGCCACCAGAAACGGTACTGAAGAAGATTTAGTGTGCAATGACGACCCGGGTGTCCGGTGCCCGGGGATGTGTGGGCCGAATCGAGCACTGATAGGTGAAGAGCCGTGGGAACTTATATTTTTCCTGCAGGACAGGTCGGGGGAGTGGATTCAGATTCTGTGGCGAGCCTAATCTGATCATCTAGTTCCCATTGAATGGGCGCAACAAAGACTGTAGTAGAACAGGTTCAGGCTCCTCTGTAATGGGTTCTGGCTCCTGTAGGCGTGATAAAGCATTGATGTTTTTATTTCTGGGACGGTAGGTGATTTTAAAATCGAACCTGGTGAAAAATAAGGCCCATCTAGCCTGGCGTCTAACGTTTGGCTTGTTGCAGGTATTGGAGATTTTTGTGATCTGTTATTACTAAGAAGGGTTGTTGCGCCCCCTCGAGCCAGTGTCGCCATTCTTCTATTGCTAGTTTGATTGCTAACAATTCCCGGTTGCCCACATCATAGTTCTGTTCTAAAGGTGACAACTTATTGGAAAAAAAGGCACAGGGGTGCAGTACTGGAGGGGTGCCATGATATTGTGATAGTGTTGCGCCTATTCCTAATGTGGCCGCATCCACTTCCACAATGAACTTGCGACTGGGATCTGGATGACGTAATATGGGGCGGTGCAAAAGGCTTGCTTTAGCTGTGTAAAGTCATTGTCAGCCTCTGGGGTCCAGGTGATGGTTCTCTTTCCTCCTTTAAGTAAGGAGGTGAGAGGGGCTGTAATCTGGCTGTAATTTAAAATAAATCGCTGATAGAAATTGGCGAAGCCTAAAAATCTCTCCAGGGCTTTCACATTTGTGGGAATGGGCCACTGACGCACTGATTCCACCTTTGTTTTTTCCATGGCAATGTCTGTGGGTGAGATGTTATAGCCAAGGATCTGAATCTGAGTCTTATGAAATTCACACTTCTCTGCTTTGAGAAAAAATGAATATTTACGGAGACGTTGTAGGACTTGCTGGACATGAGATCTATGTGATATCAGGTGAGTATACCAGTATGTCGTCTATGTAAATGATGACGAAATGATGTAACGTGTCACGAAACACTTTGTTCATGAAGTTTTGGAAGATAGAAGGTGAGTTGGCCAGCCCATACGGCATCACCTGATACTCATAGTGCCCGGTAGGGGTCACAAATGCTGTTTTCCATTCGTCTCCACTTTTAATGTGGATCAGATTGTAAGAACTTCTGAGATCGAATTTACTAAAAATACATGCTTGGCTTATTCTTCTAACGTGCCGGGTATAATTTGACTGTCTGGTCATTTAGAACGCTGTAATCGAAGCACCTCCATCCTTCTTTGCCACAAAAAATACATTTAGCCGCGGGGGAGATGTAGATGGTCTAATAAAACCTTGTCGAAGGGCCTCTTTAACATAATCCTCCATAGCGTGCTGTTCAGGGATAGACAGGGGATACACACGGCCCTTAGGAAGTTTAGCATCGGGCACGAGTTGGATAGCACAATCCCAGTAACAGTGAGGGGGAAGATGTGTGGCCGCTTGTTTGCTGAATACATCACTGTACGAGTGGTATTGTGGTAAGGTGAGTGGGCTCGGGACTCTCTATGGTAGTAGAAAAGCATGTTAATTCAGAGACCTTAGGTTTAACCACAGCAGGTATGCCCTCACACTTGCAGCGATCACTCCACTGGAGGATTTCACCGGTGTTCCTCTTTATGTGGGGATTGTGCAATGTTAACCAGGGTCTTCCTAACACAATGTCCATGGTGGCATCCATTATTATTAAAAAACTGAGTGACTCGGTGTGTAAACAGCCAACTCGAAAAGTTACCTGGGGAGTGCACTGGTTAATGGGTGTACTGTCAAGGGGCGTGCCTTGTATGGTAGTGATGCGGTAGGACACAGGATTTCTTTGTCGAGGAATCTGCATGATCTCTAAGCAACGGGATGAGATGATGTTTCCTGCAGAGCCAGAATCTATTAAGCTCTTTACAGTATATATGTGGGACTTATAGCGAAGAGTAGCATTTATCAGGGGAATACTATTAATGGGACAATTCATATAAGCCACACTCACCATGCGCTGAGGAGGACGAACTGGACAGTCCTTCACAAAGTGGGATGGCTCCCCACAATACAGACAGCACCTCTCTCTGCGCTGTCGAGCTCGTTCTGTCTCAGTGAGGTGATAATTATCCACGTGCATCGCTTCACCTTCCGGGATGTCGAGAGCTGGAACTGGAGTGTCCCTCTGTGGTGTGAGGTGTGCTGAAAAATTGGCCGCCTTTTTCAGGAAGGCTTCCAGTCCCACATTGTCCTCATAGATGGCCATGCGTGTGCGGATCTCAGGACGGAGACTCTTTCTAAATACAGCTAACAGAGCAGGCTCATTCCAACCGCAAGTTAGAGCTAGGGTATAGATGAATTTCCTTGCCTGAGTCGCAAGAGGTCCTCTTGCACGGAGCCGGGAGACAGGGAATGTTCAAAGACCTCCAAAAAAAGTGCCTGAGGAAACTATCCAGTGAAGAGAGGTGCTGGCTCTCGCCCATCCAAGGTGGTGATGAAGGCGATCTTGCTGCGATCGGTTGGGAAGTGATGTGGTTGCATCTCCAGATAAAGGGAGCATTGCATAAGAAATCCATTGCACGATATGTTCTCACCCGAGTATTGTGGTGGGCGAAACACAGGGCTTGCAGTGGGCGGACGAGCTCGTATCTCCTCGATACCCTGAAGAATGGCTTGTAGTTCAAATGACTGTTCTGTGTCTTGGTCCTCCATATTACTCCTTTTGAGGGGCTGAGTTTCTGTAACGTTCTCACAAGGGACGGGTCAGGATGCAGGCAACAGAGGTTTTTATTTAGAGTAACAATGAGGCAGGGGATGAGCTGAGGAACTTGGGATATAACTAACTTAAGCAGACAATGTTCAGGTGGTCTGTTGTGCGATCTCCAGATTGCTCCTTCTTCCTTCCTGTGTTGCACACTTGGGTACGGGAACCTTGAATTATGCACTGGAAAGGGAAGCTCCGTAACCTCTCCCTCTCGAGATCCTCTTCGCCCCCTTTAACATAAGGAAATTCATACAGGTGAGTAGCAGAACAGAACT
The DNA here is from genome assembly GCA_032359435.1 of Enteromius unitaeniatus. Taxonomy (NCBI): domain Eukaryota; kingdom Metazoa; phylum Chordata; class Actinopteri; order Cypriniformes; family Cyprinidae; genus Enteromius; species Enteromius unitaeniatus. The sequence goes on from JAUMHI010000022.1 coordinate 3,466,471, forward strand.
TTAACTTAAGCACATGTCATGGGTCATTTCTTTTCGTAGATCGGAGAGGACCAGCCATCTAGTGAACGTTGCAGGATCATACGGAGCAGTATAGGGGCTGTGATTAACAGGGATCTCTGAAACACTATCAGGGGATGAAGGACACACAGCGCAGGTGAGTGTTCAGAACAGTGAAATCCGTTTGTGAATAATCTTCCTTTCTTACGTGCTCGGTGTACTTCCTTTTAAAGTGCTTGATTCGGGCAGGTGTCTCAGTGGACAATAGTCTCTGTAGTGACCAGGATTCAGCGACAATCTTAATGACAAGCCTGGAAGCAGAAGGTTAGTAGGTTACCTTAAACTCAGCCGCTCTTTCGCTTGCGTGAGCCGCTTAAATACAGGGTGCTTTATTAGCTTCAGGTGTTTCTCATTAAAACTCTGGTGTCATGGGAACTGAACTGGGATCTGTTGACCTGAATGGCGTGACAGTTATACTGTTCCTTAATGTGGTGGAAAATGATTTCATCATGGTAAAATTTTGAATGAAATTGCTGATATTGTGGAAAACATTTTGAATTATTGTTAAGTGTTTGGTTAAAAACAAATTAAAATTTTTGATTTTTAATGAAAATTACTTTATTTTTGTCACATCTTCACAAACACCGGCACCCAGATCAGTCACCAATTCACCACAACGGAACACTCCGGAATCAGCACCA
>JAUMHI010000022.1:3480768-3498389 GCA_032359435.1 Enteromius unitaeniatus
TTTTAGATCTTTAAGTCCATCTCATGAAAAATCAGAGCAGAAACAAAGGTGATGCGTTTATATTTTTGTTGAGTGTATAAAAATGTTTTCTTAAATATAAACATGCACGTGTGTGTAGTTTTACATACATTAAAAAGTGTACACAAATATTATATACACATAAACTTTTATTTTGGATGAGATTACACATCAACAACAGCAACAATAATAACAATAAACTAAATAATAATAATTTATAAATATATAATATAATTTAAATCATATTTTAAATCAGTAAATAATTGTTACGAGGAGAAAAGTTTCCCCCAAAGCCCTACACAAATGTCTACATGTGAGAAGTTCATATTTGAAAACATTTTTCTTTATGTTCCCCACACTTCGTTTTTTTATTATTGGATAAATGGAAACAATGGCAGATGACAGATGACACACAGAGATAAATATCAAAGCAAGTCAGAACACTTTAAATACGCACAAGAATTTACAGTACACACTTGATACGAGCCCTGCAGCTGTTAGTATATAACACACATTCACAGTTACAGTCTTTCAGATACACTGCACACTGTTATTGATGAAACTGCAGTAGCCTAATTAATGTAATTGATTGGTCCACCTGGGCCAACAAGACACTGATAGTAGCAGTAAGTACTGCATAGTATACACTGCATTCAGCCTAAAATTCCTGCATCATATTCACTGAATAAAGTCCAATGATTTTATGCATAAACATTGTCAGTTTTGCTGGATCACATCACACTTTCTCACTAATTATGATGCATTTCATTGCATTTTTGCTTTTTCAGCCATTTTTGCAGCAAAGTTTTAGGTTCTCTGTAATCAGAAGATATGAAGAGATCGTAACAGATTAATGAGTTAGTCTACATTTGACAATGAAGCTTATGGATGTCATTTTAATCAGACATGGAAGTGAGCATCAGTTTTTGTCTCTTCTGAGGAAGATTCATTCATGTCTTTGAAAATAATGTACAATGTAATGTTCTTTCTGTTTTAAATATGCTTTCTTGAGATTGTTTGAGTATTCAAAAGAGAACATAGGCAATATATAACTTAATTTGTGTTTACACACTATAAACACTTATTCAATTAACCATTTATTAAATTTTACTACAAAAGAAAAAATACCTATGGTTCTTAATTCTTAAGGAATTTGTGTTTGTGTATACTTTGTTTCTTAATTCTGTGTTTAACAGTACTTTCTTAATGATTTGATGTTTTGAAGGGAAAAAGATTTGTGATATGTGCTCTTAAGTCCCCATCTGAATCAAATGATTTGCTCTCTGAAGTTGCGATCTGAATGAGTCCCGTCTGAATAATTATTTGCGAATGATAATTTCAGACCAGCACATCAGAGCTCAGAATCACGTATTTTACAATTAACAAAATGATTCACAAACATGCTCCGAAGTCCCGACCTAAATTTAATGATTTGTGATACGTGATTTTAAGACCCAATCTGAATCAAATCATTTGTGATCTGACTGAATCATTTGGCAATGCTGTGGTTTGACTGACTGGATTGGGGTTTTGAAAAGCTCAGTTTCACCCATCACTATACATGGTTTTTAAAATCATTCCAGGCAATGTGATTGATCTGTTTTTTGCTAGCGAATCACTCGAACTGAATGATCGAAGTCAAGAGTTTGAATCAATAGCAGTTCCATTGTAAATGACTCTTTCTACAACTTTTTTTAACATTTGGTATTTTTCCCCACATCAAAATAAAAAATAAAAAGGTTTGACTTTTTCCTCTCACAATTCTTTTTTCTCGTAATGCCTTTTGTTCATGAGTTTGGAGCTTTAAACTTACAATTCTAAAATTCACAATTTTATCAAAGTTGAAAGTTGCAATTACATTTTAATTCTTTAGTCTCATGACTGAAACAAGATTTCATTTAACTACGTGTAATATATATATATATGATATGATTTATCCTAAATCCTTTTTGTCATTAATATATGTCATGCATATATTATACACACACACAAACACACTGCATATAATTTGAAAAATATTCATTCTTATTTTGTGAAAAACCTATGTGATGACAATTTTTTTGTTGATTTTATAAACTCAACACATTATATTATTCAATTATTGTTAGGCCCTTTTCTGCAAATTTGCAGGATTATTTTTAAACAATGTAATTCTAAAAAAATAGTTTGTGAAACTAAACAATGCAACAGTCTCTTGATATCATCATATTTAATTCAAGTTTAAAGAAAGCAAATTAACATTACACAAATAATACAAACATCATTCTAAACTGCCACAATCACAAACTAAATATTTTTCAAGCTCATCATCACCACCATATTTACAATCAAAACAATCACAGCTTCCAAAAAATAACAGATACCAGACATTTTCTGAAAAGTTTCATGAAAGTCATTTTGATACGAGACTAAAATACCAGCCGTTCTAATACCGGCCGAGCTATTTTAAGGCAGTAATCAAACTTTAATCAATTTAATCAATCTTTCAGACATAAACCCTGGATTCGAGCCATAACATGAACACGGCTCTGTAATTTCCTCTGCATCGATCTAGCTCCGCTGCTCGTTTGATCTGTGAATCATTAATTCAAATGCAATATTGATAAGAGTCACATGACAGTGTGAGATTGTGTTCAGATTTACGGCCGGTCATTCACGACTAACATCTGTTTCAGAATCTAAAAAACCCCTAACGTCTAATAAATGAGACACAGAATCTGTAATGAAGCGAAATCTGTTTAAATGCATCTTTAAGAAAAGCAGTGGATTCTGTGCATCAGATGTGTTTTCAGAAGCATGTTTGATCAGCATCATAGGCCACGTACACACTGTAAATTCTCAGAAGTGACAACAGCATATGAATGAATTGTAAAATAAGCATCCGTCAAACTGTACTAAACAGCTATTTCTGCTAGTTAAATCCCTGCTACCAAACAACCTGCTCTCACTCGATGGTAATGTTTGGGTAGGCCCTAGACCCGTGGACTGATGGGAGCAGCTAAGGTGGAGGTAGACAGACTGCAGCGTTTGAGGTACAAGCTAGCCGCCTGGCGGTACACAGTCATTGACGGAAGTCCCGAAACATCATCAAAAGCCAGTTGTTAAGTTGGGTTTCGTACACTGCACAACATTTCTGTAAATGTGTTGTCACTACCTGCAGTTCAGAAGAAGAATGCTGTTATCACTCCTGTAAATGACTGAACGGTGAACTGACAACCACATTTAAATGTGTGTACGTGGCCTTAGAGAAGACAGTTTAGAGAGCATCAGGACACTGAACTCTGAACTCAACTCTACACTGCATTTCAACTCAGGACCTGCAGGAGTTACTCACTGAACAGAATAAAAATTCAACAGACATCAATTCAAATCCATTCATCTCTCTCACATCATTCTATCTATTCATCAATCCATCCACCCATCTTTCTATCTCTCATTGTTTTATCTATTTATCCACCTATCATTCTATCCATCATGTATCTTTCCATCCATCTATCAATCTATCATCTTCCCATCCATCAGCCATCATTCTGTCCATCCATCTTTCTATCTATCCATTGTTCCATTCATTTATCAACCAATCATTCTATTCATTATCCATCTTTTCATCCATCCATCTTTCTATCTCTCATTGTTTTATCTATTTATCCACCTATCATTCTATCCATCATGTATCTTTCCATCCATCTATCAATCTATCATCTTCCCATCCATCAGCCATCATTCTGTCCATCCATCTTTCTATCTATCCATTGTTCCATTCATTTATCAACCAATCATTCTATTCATTATCCATCTTTTCATCCATCCATCTTTCTATCTATCATTGTTTCATCCATTTATCCACTTATCATTCTATCCATCCATCCATTCATGCCTCAGCCATCGTTCTGTCAGTTTACCCGTCTATTGTTCCATCATACATCTTTCAAAGTATTATGCCAGGACTCCCAGGATGAAGAGATTTATTTTAACCTTCCTGGATAAATAAAATAATAAATAAATAAATATTGTTCCATCTGTCCATTTATCCATCCATCTTTCTATTTTTCTACCACCCCTCAATCCATTCATCTATTTATATATATATCCATCTATCTATCCTTCTATGCACCCATCTATCAGTAAGTCAATCTACAGTATCTGTATGTCTATCCATCCATCCAAAGACTTTGCTTATTATTTCTTATTTCTTATTTAAAGACACAAAGTGAGTCCAGCTAACTAAGAGACGGACTGAATCTGAGAAGATCTCATGCTCAAATGTTTGCCGTTGACGTCATAATGAGCTCAGAGCAACACAAGGACTCTTGTGAGAATTTCCTTGGCACTTGAATGAATCACTGATGTAATTATCTCATAAACAAGTACAGCCGCCCTCCACGACGACCAGAAGAGACGGACGACGATTAACATTTTCACACACAAGGTCACTTTATGTTTGTCTTTTGGTTGAGCGGGAAACCTGTTAAATTTTCTCTGTTAAACAGACATGCGTATCTATCTCCTTAATGAAGTTAAGAAGCTGCAGGCCACACTGATATGATTGCAATTCAATTTAGCCTTCAGTAATAAATCTGTCTTGCTTTTTGTTCATCATTCATGTCTGTGTAGAGCAAAAGTGGAAAGAAATCTGTTAAAGCAGGGAGATCTTGTGGAAAAGCTTTGGGGTCAGTTTTTAAATGTTTTTTGAAAGAAGACTCTTCTGCTCACCGAGGCTGCATTTATTTGATTAAAAATATAGTGAATAAAAATACACAAAAAATGTGAAATATTTTTAGAATTCAAAATAGAATTCTATGTCGATATATATAAAAAAATATAATTTAATTTCTGTAGTCAAAACTGAATTTTGAGCATCGTGACAGTCTTCAGTGTCACACGATCCTTCAGAAATCATTCTAATATACCGATCTGTTGCTTAAGAAAAAAAAAGTGAGTTCTTAAAAGTTCTCAGTGACAGAGGCCATTGTAAAAATGTACTATTTGCTACACATGATCAATTTATTCTGTGAGCAAGAGTGTAAGATATAAACTGAGTAATATTCAGGTGATCATGTGACCTCTACATGTCAAAATGTTAAATGCTCCTCTAAACCTGCTGATACTCGTCTCATAGTCCATTAGCCTGAGTTTTTTCAAAATGACTTATGATTCATAAAGGCGGTCTTTGTCTCATCAGTCAGACATCAGACAGTCTCTGTCTTATAATAGAAATCTCATAGTTCTACATGTCTGTTCTATTATTCTGGCATGAATTCTAATTGGGAATTGGGAGACGAGGGAGTCAGAGGTGCTGTTTAACACTGCAGCTACAGTACAGAATCTCATGCAGTTTCTATAAACTCACAGCAATTCCTGTATTATCATATGTGTCATGATTTCCCGTTGAAGACAAGCTCCTCCAGAGTGCACTCCATCCAGAAATTCACCTTCATCACAGAAACTCCATTTCCCATATCACCCCATGCTTAAGACTGATTGCACACACCTGCCCAGGAACTGATTGCATCACACACACCTGCACCTCACCCACATACTGATTACACACACATATAAAATAAAAAAAAAAAGAAAATAAATGAAATAACAAAAAATGCATATTGTATTATTATTTTAAAAAAATTACATTTTTGCATTTGTTTACATGCATTTCATTTGAATAAATAAAAACTATAACATGTAAATGTATTGTTAAATTACTGAAATATTGGAGGGAAATTTTAGCTCAAAAGTGGTTTGATTTACAAAACAATCTCAAGAACATCTCAAACTGTGCCCAGATTTGCCAACCTATTAAAGATTGCAATCAAAAGCCATCAATACAAACTCAAACATATTTATTTTGCAGCACTGTATTCTTATTTTATGAACTATTGGTGTAAGTCTGCTTTATTTCAGAATTTTAGCAGAATCTTAACTAAGAACTCGATTAAGCTCCCTGAGCTTTAAACGAGCAACCTCTAAGCAATTAAATCTTCCTCAGGGAGCATTTAAAGAAACACGCCAAATAAAAACACTATTGTGTTCTGTAATTATGTGTCAGCACACCCCTAATGAAAGAGGAAACCACTGAAAACATACCAAATGGCAAACATTTCCTGCTGATACTTTGTTTCTCTGTCAAGCGCTTTCCGTTTCTCTTCACAATACAAAATGAAACCCTAAAAACAGATGGGATGTCCGCTTTGGGTTCGTTAGGGGTTCATTAGCTATGCCTTTCCATTTTGGGAAGCCCGGACGGCAAATACATCAGAAATGGACAAAATGCACAACATTAAACATGCTCACCCATTTAATGGTGTTGGTTAAAGAAATAGTAACAATAGATATCGCAGCTCGTTTAAAAATTCAATGGACGCCTAACATATGCAAATGAGCGCTTAATCAAAAGCAAGCATCCTACAGAAAATCCTCTGCAGTCTAATCAGCACAAACAATGCATTTCTTCTTAATTCACTAGATTTAATCATAATCATTGACCCGGCTCATAATCAAGACAATTCTGTTCAATTCCTCTGGTCTTTCTCTTGATTACGCCATAAATTAAGCATCCGGAGTAAAGGAACAAGGCTGGCCAATTCACCTTCAAATGGAACATGCATGCCATGTATATGATTATAGCTGGATTTCTCTTTCTATCTCTCCGTCCCCCATCTTTCTGGCGGTTTGAGATTGTAGCCTGTTTAAAACCCTCATCGCTCTGGGCAACACGATAACGCGCCTGTCAGAAGCACTTTCCGTTATAATGGCCTGGCTTGTGAGGAGAGGCTGAAAACACACTGTGTATGCAGACGTACACATACACCAGCTCATATCTCACAGACTGTGTTTAAATGATGTCAACGCACAGGACATAAACACATATATGTCTGTGTAGTGGCATTGATTGCAAATCTTTGCATGAAGTGCACAAATATCAAAAGCTGAGTTCCTAAACCTAGCATTGCATGAGAACTTAAATCCAGAATGATAGAATAGAGAGTTGCTTACTTTTCTGACTAAAAATAATAAAATAAAAATAAATAAATGAAGAACTATTGCACTAAGCAGAAATTAAGGAGGGTTGTACTTTCTATTAGTGCTGTTCAATGATACAGAGTAATTACCAAGTAAGTACTTAGTAGTAGCTGTTGTACTTTTAAACAACATGTACTTACCATGTAGCTAAGTTATGGAACAGTTTGTTATTAGCTACTGTTGCACATTTGTTACAGACCGAGTGTGTTCCACAGCTACTTATGTAACCAAAAGATTGTCACATACAGTAGGTGTTGCAAATTTATAATTATGTTGTATAAAGTACACAAACATAAGCAACTTAAAATAAAGTGCATCAAGCTTGTACTTAAGTGTAAGTATCTGTGTAACAGACTCGGTGTGTAACATGTAACAGTAGCTGTCTGTTACATCAAATTAAAAACTGTAATTGCAAGCTGTTTCATAACGTAGTTACATGATAAGTACATTATTTTATGTACAACGGTTACTACTGAGTACCTAATTAGGTAATTAATCTGTATTAAGACACCTTAAAATAAAGTGTTACCACAAAAACTGATATTGGATGTGATTCATCGCAATTAATTGTTAGATGGGCACTAGAGTACGTTATATGCGTTTCGGTTGTACATTTACACAATGGGTTTTTTTCAAGGCCTGAAAACACGAACGTTTGGAAACCAATTTCTGCATAAACTACTAAAACACAAATTCGTGAAAATAGTTACACAACAAAATTTTTACATTTACACAGTGTTTTGGGGCCTTGAAAATATGTTTCTAAATTAATGTCTTTGAAAACTGGGTTATTTCTATAAACACATTGTTGTGTTAATCGTGCTGGGTCAGAATTCTGGGTTATTTGAGGTAATGTAAACACAATAGTTGGGTTGTTCGTGCTAGGTCAAATTAATATCACCACTGAACCACTGTGTTTCAATTTTTCCTCTTCATCGAACTTCCTTGATTCTACACTCGGAGATGGTCACGCACATCGCAGCAAGAAGGATAAAGGTACATTTTAATATGATGGTATGGTTATTTACCTCTATTTTTAATAAGAGCACACTTATTTCACTGTTTAATGTAATATTTGGTCTGTCGCTGTGCAGGTAAGCATTAATGCTAAACAAAGCTTTTTTTATAAGTCTGTTAACACCTCATGAACTAACCAAATACGAGGTTAAGTTCAGTTACTGTCTGTATACTGTATGGCTTTGTAATGTTTTGCAAGACCATTTCATACTAACGTTTATCTTTTAAGGACATATATTTTCAGACGTGCAAAATTTGACTATCATTTTTATGTTGAGCATTTTCGTGCTCAGGTAACTTTAGCTACATTAGCTAAAACGATATGCCCCATAACGTTAAACCACGACGTTACTGGTCCGACATTATTTGTTACTTAAATGTAATGTTGTCTCGGCTACTGTAACGGCCAGACTGGATGTGCCAGTTCAGTCCACTGGACGACACTCCAGCGCTTCATAGACTCATAAACTGTGTGTTTTTGTGTCTGTTTTCATGTCTGGACTCATTTCAATGAACTCATGTCTCCACCCACCTTGTTTGTTGTCATGACTGCCCATTGTTCCCCCGCCCATTTTGTCTTGCATTTAAGCACCTGACTGTCGTATGTTTAGCCGCTTGTCAAAGTGTATGTAACATGTGTTTTTCCCCTTTGTCAGCCTTTCATGTTTCCCTGAATTCCCTGTGTTTTCTTGTATTGGATTTACTGTTGCCGACCCACGCTACGCTCTCTGAATTTATTCTCATGTCTCTGCCTCCTATGTTCACTTCTGCTGATATCGACTCTGCCTGTGAAAATAGTTGCGTATGGATCCGAATGCCTCCCCGTGTGACAGCTACAGTATAATTTACACTTATCTCTCGTGGTGTACAAGGTCCTTTTCCTTCTATTTTTGTGAATGCGTGTTTTTTGTGAAACGCTATTGCTTTATAAACTAGGTGACCAGTATACAAATTAATTGGGAAGGCACTGTGTTTTCACTGTGAAGAAAAAACCTTTTGAAGACTAGGCTTCAATTGCAGAATGAATTCCTGCCGATGACCAGCGAGATGTAAAGGTGCATTTAGAGCTGGGTGACATGACTCCAGGTACTGTAAGCTATTTCTTACAATATGTCAAACTATAAAAACAAAATTCTACTGTATTTGACAAATATCAACTGCTTATATTATGTATAACACTTAAGTATAAGAACCGATTCTCACGTTTAATTAGTTGCTTATTAGCTTGTTTATTGGCTGTTAATTCTGCATGAGCATATTCTACATCCCTGAATCCTACCACATCGCTAAAATCACTAAAACACAGCTGAAACACGAAAGTCTTAGTTAATAGTGAATGTGTGTTCCTCATACTAGAGTGTAGCCAACACAGATTATTTCACAATACTGCATGGACAGGCGCACAGGTGTAGTTACATCCAGGTTCTTTAAAGGAATAAAGACATTTTCAGAGGAGAAAGTGTTTCAGTGTGTCATGTAGATTAATAGATCAGTTCCACAGTCTGTTCTGAATCATTCTTATGTTTTAGATCTGAAAGGGAGAACGCTTTCAAAGTCCTGGCCTCCCTACTTCCCCCATCAATCAAAGCGTGGATATATATATATATATATATATATATATACACACATATATACACACACTACCAGATTTGTAATGTTTATTAAAGTTGTTCAAATGAAGATCTTAGCAATGCATATTACTAATCAAAAATGAGGTTTTAATATATTTTCAGTAAGAAATTCACTAAATACCTTCATGGAACATGATCTTTACTTACTATCTTAAGGACTTTTGGCAAAAAAGAAAAATCTATCAGTTTGACCCATACAATGTTTTTGGCTATTGCTACAAATATACCCCAGCGACTTAAGACTGGTTTAGTGGTCCAAGGTCACACACACACACACACACACACACACATATATATATATATATACATATAGCCACAAAAACTCACAAAACATTTATTATTATTAATATTATTATTAAAAAATGTTGAAAACAGCTGAGAAGAATTCTTTTCAGGTTTCATTGACAAATAGAAGGTTCAGAGGTACAGCATTTACCTGAAATAGAATCATTGTAATGTCTTTATCATCCTTGATACATAAAAGTATTCATTTCTATAAAAAAACAATTTATACTGACTCCAAGCTTTTGAACAGAAATATTAATGTAGGAAGGCAATAAGACAATAAATATTCAAATTTTTAGGTAATATTTAACCCAGCAACACAGTTAACTTGACCTTAACCCAGGGTCAAAACAACCCACTGCGTGTTCTCCAGCAGCTGGGTTAAGGTTGGGTTATTTTTTAACCCACCCTTTTTAGAGTGTTCCATTTCCGTTTCTATGTAAACTACAAAAATGCTCATTTGTTTTTAAAGTTTTCTTCTAAAATGAGCATTTTTCTCAGGTTTCTATGTTTATTCTATGTTATTTCAGTGTAATGGCTATAAAAAGAACCTATTTATTATTATTCAAGTGAAATTATTGAACCTGAAATTTCAAAAGGCCCTTAGAAGCTTTTGCGTCTGAAATCTTCTTGTGTTTTAGGTTGTGTTTTCTTTACAATGTGACATTGGCCTAGCATGCATTATACAGCCTTTTATGTTATTTGCAGAAAATAAATGCAAACAGGGATTGTTGCAAAACGTATGTCAGTTTTTAGCACACTGTTGTCATGTAAGTGCACTCTTAAGAAAACAGACTGCACTTTTACAACGTTTTTGAGCAGAATATCATTAAAGAGATTGGTAAAATCCAAATTACACAGTGTTTTTTCTTTTCTCTCAGGCCATCAGAATTTTTTCCCACAATGTATAGAGAGTGGGTGTGTGGTTGCCAGGTTGGAAAGTAAACCACTGCGCAGAAAATGTATCAATTTATCAACAAAGCCCTGGGGGATTGAAACTCTTGAAATCTGGCAACCACAGGCTTGAAACCTTGTGGAAGCTTTACACCAATGCAAGATGCCAAATTTTAATTAAAATGAAACATTTCTCAGGATAAATAACCAGCAGGCGAGTATACGTAATGAAGCAAGACAATCAGAAATAGTGACCATGAGCTCATGATTATAATACCATGCATATCGCATTCATATCTAGAGCTTCAGAAGAGATCTCAATGATGTCTCACACAGTGCTTAAATATCTCAATACAACATCAAACACTTCTCATTAAATGATCAAAGCAGCAACTCCTGAATAACAACTACTAACTGGTTTTTATTTCTCCTGAGGAGTTTTAGGGAAAACATTTGAGACAAATTTGAAATCCAACTGAAACTTAACTAAGATATTCCAAACTCAGAGCAATTAAACATTCGTTTGGGGTGTTTCATATCGCTCATAATTACTTTGATTTGGGGGTGTTTTCTCAGAGGAGGCGGTCAAGCAGCGGCTCAAAAATTAATCACCAGTACAAAAAGAAATACTGTGAAATATGAGACTGAGCAGTGTTTAAACACTCATTTTTCTTCAGTTTCAGACTGAGCTCATTGTGTACTCACAGACATCTTAAATCATGCTGTGAATGTGAAGGAGAGAAAGAGCTGAGAAGAAGCAGTGCCTCCATTGTGCTGTGACTGGCCAATTATTGATCATTTTAGTTAAATAGTCATTTATACAACACAAACAGCTTAAAAGCAGCTTTACAATAAAAATAGGTGCAAATGCCTTGAAATACCACTGATTTTTTTTTTTTATTTGATTTGAAAATCAATGCAAAAATCATGCAAAGCTATGCTGATGTCAACACACTGACATGACAAACATTCTTTTTGTAAACAATACAATCTGGTCTTTCAAAATATGCAGACAGCTATGACCTTCTGTCTTGTATAGTGTGTGTTTTCTTTTGTTCAGATTTCTAAGAAACATGATTTTGTCTTTATCTGGTCGCACCAATTGAGTCAAGCTGATACAACTGGTGTTTATTTCTTATTATTCTTGGCGAAATCATGCAAAACCCGTCCTCCACATTATTTGTGGCTGTCAATGCATTGCCATTTACACAAGTCTGTATGAAAATTATTTGAGTCGATACAATCTGGTCATGAAACATGCGCCAAGCGACAACCTTCTGTCTTGAAGCATGCATTTGCTTTTATTCAGTTTTTCAGAAATCTGAATTTTCCTCAGTTGAGTCAACCTGTTTACAAGCTACTTATCTTTTACTCAGTCCAAGCACTCAGTTGACAGCACTGCACTGCCATGTACACAAGCTTGTGTGCAAATTCATTTTGGGTCGACACTATCTGGTCATGAATTGCAACCACATTCTGTCTTGCAGTGTGCGTTTGCTTTTACTCAGATTCCTAGAAATCTGATTCTTTTTTTTCCAGAATAAGCCAACTGAGTCGATATGTTTATGTGATAGAAACATTGCACATTTACTGGCACGCTCATCTTTAAAACAAGTCTGCTGGAAGCTCAGACAGGACAGACAGAGAGACAGATATTGAGACTATAAATGCAGGAACATGAGTCCCTGGAGCTCAAGCCTTCAAAAAGCCTCGTCAATACTGTGTGTCAAAATAAAAAGACATAATGCATGACTGAACAGCATCTCACACAGTCACACTGCAAAAAAAATGACTTTCTTATTTAGTATTTTTGTCTTTTTTCTAGTACAAATATCTAAACATTCTTGAACTGACAGGTTAAATTACTTAAGATTTTGTTTTCGCTAAAAAATGAGCCAAAAAAAAATGCCAACGGGTAAGAAAAATAATAGATGGTCTTACATTTAAATTAATATTTTAATTTAAAAGCACTCGTATGCATACATGTTCTACAACACCTGCATGCATTTAAAATACCTCTGTAGTTATATCTGTAATTAAATTTATTGACCCATCCCTTACTCCTTTAAACCTAACTTTCCCTAACCTTACCCGTATCCACCTCAAAAGCAGCAAGTGTTTTGCAGTACAATATGAACACAACAAATACATTGTACATATTTTTTTAATGTAAGCACATAGTAGCTTAATATAAAGTGTGACCTAATCTTGTTTAGCCTTTGAACTAAGATTACTTCGCCCCACTGCAAGATATTTTTGCTCATTTTAAGCAAAACCTAACAACATTTTGGTCTTTTTTTAAGGAAGCAAGATTTAATCTTAACTCCTTTTACCTGTCAAGTAAATGCATCTTGATCCAAGAATGATATTTATGCTAGAAAACAAGACAAGTAAGAAAATCTTTTTTGCAGTGCAGTACAAGGTCCAAACTAAACTTCCAATGCGTCTCAACATCCAGGATGAAAGCGACGCGTAAAGCCCAAAACCTCCAACTAATGTTGCATAAGCTCAGTGTTCTCAGCCCACGCGCTCCACAGGTTGCTCGGCTCCAGGGTTCACCTGCACTGTTCGGGTGTGTTGGTGTGTGTTGGTGTGTGTTCGGGTGTGTGTTGGGGTGTGTTGGGGTGAAGTTCACTCACCCAGATCTGGAGTGCGACGGCTGCGTCCTCATCTGTCTCCTGCTCGCCGTCTCCTCCTCGCGTCTGTCCATAAGTCACACGAACGCGTCCATACGTGTCCTCAAGCCCGAGTGTGTGTGTGTGTGTGTGTGTGTGTGTGTTTACCTCTCTGGCATCAGAAACGCCGACACACACTCTCTCCTCCTCGCGCGCACGATCAGAGATGCTCTTCCAGAGAGAGCTCTGTTTCGCTCGCGCGCGTGTGTGTGTGTGTGTGTGTGTGTGTGAGAGAGAGAGAGAGAGAGAGAGAGAGAGAGCACACACTGGCGCTGTCGCTGTCTCTGTCTCCGTCTATCTGCTGCTGGTCGGTTTTTCAGCTCACCCCGCTGACACGCGCAGGGAGCGCCGCGCAAGTGTAGAGCCGGAGCAAAAACGAAGCGCTGCTAAGGGATCGTGGATAATTCTTGCTCTGACAATCTGTGCTACCCCATGGCCTTAACCAATAATTAGAAATAGCCAATCTGTCTGAGATAGTCTATCAAATCAAAGTAGGCGGGTTTTCTTGTGCACAGAAGCAGAGCATGATTCCTCTCTTACTTGCTGAAAGAGAATAAGTTCTCTTCAACGGCGAAGTAAGCCTATGCGTGAAGCTTATTTAGTTTATTAATATTGTTATATATAGGTTTAGTAGCCGTCATAGGTAAATAACAAGGAGAATAATAATGTAAACCAGTGTGTTAAGACAATACATTAAAATAACATGATTAGACTCAGCAATTTTCAACATCAAGCAGCAAGACAAGTGCTGCGTCCGAAATCGCTTACTTCCCTACTATATAGCACGCGAAAAACAGTATGCGAGAGGAGTAGTATGTCCGAATTCATAGCATTCGAAATTCGGTAGGCGAGAAGTACCCGGATGACCTACTGCTTCCGCCCGTTATTCTGTAGTAGGCATACCATGAACACTTTCCTATCCCACGAGGCTCCGGAGAGGAGGCGCCATATTGGAAAAATGGCGGAAAGTGGAGATGCAGCTCATTTAAAGTGTAAGCACCTCAGGAAAAAAACTTTGTTTATGGTGATTAAATTACACTTGCTTAACACAATCTAAATAAACGGATGACATTTTCGCACTGTTGTGACGACGCATGACACGTGACAACATCAGTATGGCGGATGTAGTACGTCCGAATTCCATTCATACTACCCACAACATACTTTTTAACGATTGGGTAGTACGTTCAATTTTAAATGTAGTACCTACTTAAGGAGTATGTGATTTCAGACGCAGCAAAGATGTTTGTCTAACTAAAAATACCTTTGCGTGGATGTCAATGATGAAAACTACAAAAAAAGCACGACAAAACAGTGTGAAAATAACGTAAAGTGCCTTGATCTATTTAAAACAGTGATACTAAAAGACCAAACTCAGTACACTTTATGTAGGCAAGCAGATGAGTCGGGAATATGAGTGCAATGTGCTAAATGGTTCAGTGTTGTCTTTATGGAAACCATTTTATGTGAAACTTTGCACATTGCATTTGTATTCTGGTTTGTCTGCTTGCCTGTACAAAGTACGCATCATTAATAAGGTGTATTCTGTAACTCTTGCTGATATTAGCATTTTAATACATTATTACTTAATGCAAACGGTGTAAAATAACTGGCGGTCAGCGGAGCAAAGTCTTGTTTAACCCTCCAGCGAATTCGTATTGATTTGTGAAGCGCTTTTCACAATACATTTCATTTCATAAAGCAGCTTTAATGTGTTGCTATAGCACTGCTATGACATTTTGGATGGTTCTGAGTGTTTTTAGCATGTTCCCTCAATCCATAACCTACTTCAATATTCTGGATAATAAGGGACAGAAAACAGCGTGATCAAATGTCCTACTAATTTTGGGTTCAAGGTCACTCTCATTTTGTGTTTTTTCTCCACTGGACATTTTCTGAACACTGTATTTTTGATGTTTTGACACATAACACATCATAAAACAATATTTCTACTGGCGTCACATTAAATGGTGCATGGATGAAAAAGGTTGTGCATGTGTCTGAGTAACTATTCATTAGTGCATGCTAGTTAAAAAAAAAAGCATATGTCTTCAAATAATAAATCAGACCAAATTTTGTGTTTACATTGTTAAATTTCCACTTCCCATTGACTTCTATTGTAATCTTATAATGGAAGTAAATATAAACAAAACTGTTTGCTTAACATTCTTCAAAATGTCTTTGTTTATGTTCCACAAAGGAAAATAAAGTCATGTTTGGAACAACAAAGATTAAATAATGACAGAATTGAATTGAATTGTTTTTTACACTGCAAAAATGCTTTTCTGACTTGGATTTGTTTTGTCTTGTTTTCAGCCAAAATTTCAAAAAATTCTTAAATCAAGAAGGATTTTATAGAAAAGTTAATATTATTGTCTAATTTGTCATTTTGCTTACCCCATTGGCCATTTTTGTTCTGAGCAAAAACTCAATAAAGAGACAATGATTTTTACCTGTCTAGAAAATGCTTTTTGATTTGAGAATTTTATTTAAGACAAAAAAGATATTTAGCCATTGTTTTAGGCTACTGTTATGCAACAAGCACACAAACAAACGAATAAAAGCAATTTAATGCTGACTAACTTTAATAATTTAATAAGGAATACGAAATAAATAAATAAAAGGAATTTATTGCTAACTTTGTTCATTTATTAAAAAAAGCCTACTAAATAAATAAATAAATAAGTAATTAAATGCTGACTAACTTTATTAATTTAACAAAAAACGCTAAATAAATAAAAAAATAAAGATATACAAAAGAAAAAAGAAAAAGAAAGAAGCTTTATTATTGGCAGCTTGACCTTCAGCCACAATCCACTGCAGACTCAATCATTTTTGTCCTTCACACAGACACAAAATGGTTTGCATGATTTCTCATGCAGATTTGAACACATTCTGTTGAGTTTCCCCGTCATGTACATAACTGCACATTTTTGAAGGGGTCACAGCGTGCTGTAAAAGTGTCCAGGACGGTGGGAGAATGTGTGTGTATGAGATGTAGTGTGTGTAAAAGCAAGTCTCTGAGCACCCCTTCACAGTCTGCCTCAGTGTCTCGCTGTGTTAACATTGTAATTGGATTTCACTTCAGCTGCCACTAAAAGCATGCTGTGTGTATGCGTGTCCTCCTCTGTAAATCCACCCATTCAAATCACTTCAAAAGGCAAGCTTTAGCTTCAGCATTTTCTGACCAGACCGAGTAAAGAAATAGTTCAGGCAAACCTTAAAATGCATTTACCTTCTTTGCTCTGTGGATCAGTTATTTAGCAGAATGTCTAAGCTGCTCTTTTTAAAAATACATTTAAGCCAATGTGTATTTATATAGCAAAAAAAAGTGATATATTTAAAATGCATGTATTTTATACTAAGTATAGTGTAAATCTATAAAGATATTTACAGAAAATATCATAATAATGTATATTAATTTGGTCTGTTCCTTGTGCAAAGTGTACATTTCTTATTATTAAGTTTAAAATGTGTTTAAATGTCACTTTTGATGAGGATTGTATGATCTTTGAATAATATCAATCTTTAAATGCAATACAGTTCAGAACAGTTCTTTAACACAATCAGATACACTACTGTATGTCTTTAATTGGACTTCAGCACTACTTTAAAATGAAAGTAAACTAATTTTAAATTACAGTACATTTCGTACAAAATTAGTTGTTAGAATTTAGCAGACTTGAATCAAATGCAGGGCATTTTAGTATGTACATAAACATATATGTAATATAACAATTTATTAAAGTATAAATGTATAAATTCATGCCATTTATTGGCATGAAATAAATGTATACTTTAAAGTATGGTTTATACAACGCATACTGCTTTAATGCAGATTTTTAAGGGGTCAAATGATGTGATTTCAAATTTTCCTTACTCTTTGAAGTGTTACAAGCTGTTAGTGAAGTTGTTCTGGAGACGCTGTGTGTCATGAAAGTCAGACAACTTTGTTTGTGCTTCCAAAAGAGGACACAACTAGAAATCAGTGTTAAGTTGTGTTTCAGCACTGCTCCAGAACAGTTGAACACAAATATTGGAGTGTGTTCAGCACATTTACGGAGGACTGGTTCCTGAAGCT
>JAUMHI010000022.1:3502971-3515129 GCA_032359435.1 Enteromius unitaeniatus
CTGCTGCATTTTGAACTAGCTGTAGTCTATTTATCAAGCGTGCAGAACAACCACCCAGTAAAGCATTACAATAATCTTATCTCGAGGTCATAAACGCATGAATAAACACAGAGCATCGATTCACTCTGAAACATACAGTGCATACTGCATATATTGCATCACAGTCTTTCTTCATATTACACTTCATTTAGCTTAAATGTGCATGTCTGGTATATGCTGTACACCATTTATAAAAGTTAAGTTAATAATTAGTCAACCTGATGCAGTTCTACAATCATATTTTATTTTTTGTTTGTTTGTTTGTTATACTGTCAAAAGAGCACCGTCTTTCGGATAAGACGTTAAACCGAGGTCCTCTCAAACTGTCCGTGGTCATTAATAATTGTTACAAAACGGGTTCAAATGTCATTACAAAAGTCAAATGTAAAAAAAATGCATTTGTTTACCACTTGCAGTCCACTTGTAGAAACTAGTACAATTAAGTGTGCTATGTGTGGTGACTTAATACATATTTAAATAAAAAGAGCATTTTAGTTCTTGGCATCCCAAAATAGCACAGTTGAGTACATTTAGAATACCTTAAGCAGTACTGAAGCAAATATTTTTGTACATTAAGTACAAAATTAGTGTGTGAAAATAGAGCACTTAAAGTACATTATGGAAGTGTTCTTTTAGGAGCTCCCTGGGAGCTAATAGTAAAATGCAGGTGTAGCAGATGTAAAAGGGTGTAGCATATATTCAAGGTCAAAAACATGCTCATGAACTGCAGATGTGATGGAGTGAGATGCTCATTTCCATCTCTCTTTGATCAGCCGTCTGCCAGCAGTACAGAGAGACAAACACTCAACTCCTGCTGACAGAAAATACATACACACACACACACTTCTGGACACCTGCAGAAACATCAGTGTGCTGTGCTAAGTTTAGTGCACACTAACAAACAAACACCTGAGCATACGGCTGAATCCTAAAAACAGACACTGCAACAATTCAACATCAAATCAAAGTATCAGTTGTATCATTATGTACTATTACAGTTTAATTAATATAATAATATAATATAATTGAATTAGCTTTTAAATTTGTACTTTCAGTTTTAGTTACATTTCTAGTTTTGTTATGTGTGTTTGTCTTTTTTTTTGTAAAAATATTCCTATTTGTGTCATGGTCAGCTGGAGGTGCCAGCACAGGCCACTGGATGGCACTCCAGCTTCCAGCGAACTCTCTGTGTTTTATGTCTGCTTTCATACAGGAACTCTTATCAATGAACTCATGTCTCCGCCCACTTGTTTGTTGTCTAGGTACTTCATTGTTTGTCGCCACCCACTGACCTATATTCATCTGTATAAATCCCCCCTGTGTTTGTATGTTTTCACGGTTCATTACATCGTCAACCTGGTTCCTGGATTTCCTTTCCTGTTCATTCGTGTCTTTGTTTTTTAGTTTGTTTTTGCCTTTTGTATTTATTCGTTGCCGACCTTCTGCCTGTACCCGGATTTTCCCTCTGTCTTTTCCCCTGGACTGATTCACGGTATTTGAACATTGCTCTGTTTTTTAGTTTACTCTACTGCCTTTTCCTTCGCTACCCCGTTTGCCGGCGATCAACCGTTTTTGTCTTGACTCTGAGCCTGTTAATAAACTTACTGCACATGAACTCGCACGCCTCGCGTCCTCATTGTAACAATTTTGGGTTTAATATAACAACAACAATTTTACTTTACTGTGCAAAAGTAAAATTATAAAAAAAAAATTTTTACTTGTTTTATAATTAAAAAATTGTGAGATTACAGTGCCCTCCACTAATTGTCAAGGTGGTGCACAGTCAAAGCACAGAGAGAGTCGTTGTTGCGATTAAACATCTTTTAATTCTCACAAAGAACACAAAGGAGCAGAGAAACACTCTCTTACATTGATAATGACGGACGATAACTAAAGGACAGAAGGCAACTTATAAAGGACAAAAACAGATAATAAACGAGGCACACCTGAACAGAATCACTAATTAACAGAAACTGGGTCACAGGGGAGAAAACAAAACATTCAAATATGTAACAGTTCGTCCCCTCCCGGACAAGGCGCCGCACAGGACAACAGCGGTGGGAGGGCAGGGGCTCTGGAAGAGGGCCTGAAGAGGGAGAGGGAGCCAAAAGGAAAGAAAACAAAAACAAACAAAATATCACAGTCCAGGGTGGAGTGGATGGTGGAAGGAGCCAAGAAGCAATGGTGAGGGTGAGGGAGCTGAGAGACCAGGCGGAACAGCAAGTTTGGAGGATCGAGGTGGAGTCTGGGGTTCGATGGCTGGAGGCGGAGACAAGGGATCCTCACAACAGAGCAAGGCTTGATCCAAAATTTGGGAGCGGTCCTGTCCCAAATACAGGAAGGTGAGGAGCATCCAGTCTTGTATATCAGCAGGAAGCTGCTACTTTTGCCTCACCACGCCAGTTACTCCCCTGGAATTCAGCACCCCGGATCACCTTGCTGGATGCCACCACCTAGCTTTTCTTTGTTATAGGCAATCAATGCCGTCATGAGATGTGTAAAAAGAGAAGGTAAAATTAAGTAAAAAAGTAAATAAAAGCACAATCTTAGAGGAGCAACCTGGACGGTGTCCAAACACAGCGGCGCCATCTTGAATATCATTTGGATTTTCTCTAGATATTTTCTTGGATTTTCTTCTTCTGGATATCCTCTCTGTCTCGCCCTAAGGACTGATTAATGGTATTTCGACTATTGCTTTGTTTACGTTTCTGCCTCTGTCTATGCCTCCATTGACTCTGTTTGCCGGTGCTCGATTTCTGCATGTCCTGACCCTGAGCCTTTATTAAACTTTCTGCACTTGAACTCGAACGCTTCACGTCCTCATTCATGACAGAATGATCAGAATGAGAATTCAGCAGCAGGTTTAAGCGGGGCTCACACCGAGACTATTCAATGGCTTGTAGGCCGGTTTCTCCGACTCGTTTGTGCGTGTTATTCCAGCGCGGACGAGGACTATGTAGAGGAATTTATTTCGATTTGCCACCATGTCAACGCTGAGGAGGACTTTATTAAAGACTGTTTTATGTGTGGCTTGGATTTTAATGTGCACAACCGAGTGCATTATGAGGATCCGAGCTAGAGCTGGTCTAGTCAGCCTAGAAGGGCGCTATCACTGACTGTTGGTTGCAGGAGGGCGCGTTCACTGTCAGTGTGGTCCCCAAGGGCGCAATGTCTGTCGGTTCGGCTCAAGAGGGTGCCTTCATTGTCTGTCTGGTCTCGGAGGGCGCGATCACTGTATAGTCAGCCTAGATGGGCACTAACTCAGGCTGTTCGGTCTTTGAGAGTGTTTTCATTGTCTAGCCGAACCAGAAAGGGCTCTGCCGCCATCCGCTCCACCCTGGAAGATGGCCTCGCTGTCTGTTTCGCCCAGGTGGGCGTTCCCACCACCTGATCCACCCTGGAAGGCTTCCCCGCCAAAAGCACTGCCCAGGAGGACATCTTCGCTGCCTGCTCCGCCCCGGTGGGCGTCTCCGCCACCTGCTCCGCCCTGGAGGATGTCTATGCCGCCTGCTCAGCCCAAGTGGACTTCGCCGCCGTCTGCCCTGCCCTGCCCTTTGAGGGGTGGCTCGAACGCTTCACATCCTCATTCAAGATGCTAATTCCAAACGAAAAGAAAATGACAGCCGCAGTCGCCAGTGCCTCTACATCAGTGCTATCAAGTGACCAATATTCACTTTCACTTTTCATCATGATGTTTCATTGTAGACGTCCGATGCCAATTTGGTAGGCGTTGCCCAACCCTACTAACTGTCATACAAAAAATCTAAAAGTCTAAACTAAAGTCAGCGAATAAACCTGAGACAATGATCAAAGAGTTACAGTAATATTCGCTATAACATATTGGTCTACAGAATAATGAAGTACATATAATTCTTTGACTTACTTTTGTACAGAAACCTCATCGCTTGATTGGCTACTGTTAGGTGTAACAGACAACAACATTTTTGTCCTGTGTCAGCTTCTGTAGCTTCTGTATGCGTTTTGAAAAGGCGGGGTAAGCGGGGGACTTAGCTGTTTGTTGAAATTCTAATCCTAATCGCTAGATGCTGCTAAAAATGACACACTGCACCTTTAAACTAACAAAATGTTTAAATAATTACAGTTTTAGTTACTAACCCTGAGCTAAAGTCACAGACAGTATTCAAGCTTGTTGTGGGTCTTCATTTTTTTTAGAAAGAAAATATTTTAGTAGTCAGTTAATAATAGTCAGAAATATTTTAGAAGTTTCAGTAAAATTAGTTAATATAGCATTTAATGTTTCACTGGTCACAGATGTTTCTCCTGAAGTCCTACCGAACCTCTAAGAGATGAATGTGAGAACACTCTACTGCTGTCCAGGAGAAACAGCTGAGATCTCATTTGTGATAAAAGGTACATTTGAATGAATCAGTGATTATTCTGACTTACATTCGCTCAGCATTGGCAGGACTTCAAGCTCCTTTTGAGTCGTGAGTTGGTCAATCCTCCATCAGGTGTTTGATTTGAGCTCAGATATGTGTGGGATTTCACAACACAATCACTCAAACTGATAGAAAGAGAGATGCTTTATCACACACACAGCTGAAGAAACCAGTAGAGAACTGAAGTCCATTCACATGTTCATTGATTTTCAGAGAGGAACTCAGGCTTTCAGATGTCTTCTATAGAAATACTCAGCTGATGAGGACTAACCTGGAACAAGGTTTCTTAACAACACTAAAGAGAATTCAGAACGATGATTGACAACCGTCCAAACACACAGAGGCCATGAATTATTATAATTCTTTCTTGCTTTCTTATTTTTCTCATGATTGCTGTATAAACAATCTCAAAAATGAAGCATAAACAATTTTAAATTGAAAATGTATTTATTTTTTGTTATTTTAATAGTTATTTTTGTTCTTGTATTATCTAAAAAAGTTACTTTGTAATGTAATGGTAGACATCGTACACAGACTTTGTGGGTCACAATTATGATATGGAACTACTTATACAAGCCTCTTGTAATTTATGTAGGTTAATTAAAATTATGAAAAATTAAAGCTAAATAAAAAATAATAAAAAAAGACAAGCACATAATAACACTCCTAGAACTTGAAAATGAAAACTTAAAATAAAATACACCCAATTCAAAATAATAAATACTACAAAAGCATATAAATAATAGTATGATTTTAATAAATACTAATACAATAAAATAACTTTGCAGGGAAATGGATTAGAAACAAATGTGTATACATCAAGGCTTTCCTCAGTTATTTAAAAAAAAAAAAAAAAGAAATACTTATGCATCTAGATAAATGACCAGTATTAAACAGCACCATCATGGCACATTTAGCATCAATATTTGCAAAAACTACACAGTTAGTGCAGCTCCTAGCTACTGTAAATAAATATAAAATTAAATGCAGTGAAGAATTAAACTACATTTGGCCTCTAATAGAGTTCGTAAAGAATAATGCAATGAATGCAGAATAAATTATGCTCAGCAAGAACAAAGAGTGAACATTACTACATAATTCAAAACACATGATGAGATGCGGCTTACTAAAAGAGCGCAGTCTGGTAATTGTCTTAGCTGCTCATGAATGTTCGGGTGAGCTCAACATCTGCTTCATCTGTGCTTTTATGACATTCACGGTGTAAAATGGGGATATTGTCATTATCTGAGGCTGTATTAGTGAGGAGAAAACCATTTTCCTTCACAGTGTCTGTTATACAGTCATCTCATTACTGAACATCAGTGCCTGTCCTGCTGCTTCTATCTCCAAGAGCAACTCTGTTTCTCTTCTTGCTCTTTGTCTCTGTGCCACATTTAGAATAGCATATTATACTAGAAGTACCACTTCTGTATTTACTATTCACAGTATGTTAATAATGCATAGAATACCAAGATGAACAATAAAATGTGTTGCATGCAATACAACCTGACATTAAATTTTCAATATAATACATAAACCAGAAGTGTTTATACTGTTTCAGAGTTTGATCAGAATGCCAAAGCATAGCTATTTTTACACAAAAACAGTGTTAATGAAATTAAATGTAGCACTGGCAACTAACAAGCATAGGTGAAAGCAATAAAATTATTTTAAATTATTAAAACTAAAATAAGAAAAACTAAAGCTAAAAATAAGCTTTTTTAAACAAATTATTTAAAACATAAAATTAGAAAACCAAAACACAAAGTAAAAAATAAACGTAGAAAAAAAGAAAGAAATTTAAATTGTTGCTTTGGCGACTAACTAAATAAAACAAATTCAGGTTGAAGTGGTATAATTACTAAAAATAAAACAAAATACAAACAAAAATATTTTTGAAAATTCTAAAATAAAAAAGCACATTCATTACCAAAAAAACCTTGAATTTAATAAACTGTAAAAACAAGAAAATCTATTTTCTTTATTATTTTCAAAATAAGCCCAACCCTTTTAAAGCAGTAATATTAATATCAAAATACACTATATATATTAGCATACAAATAATCTTTAAAATGAAAAATGACCATTACGGTTTTAAACTTTGATGATTACCACCAGCAGCTATAAAACAAAACAACTGTCCAATCTGAAAATGTCAAAAATCGTAGCAATCCTACGCTCTCACCGGGGCAGTACCTTTTCAAAAGAGTTCATTTTGGTACCTTAAAGGTACATATTAGTACTTAAAGTGTACATTTTAACATAAAAGGTACAAAAGTGTACCCTTTGAAAAGTGACAGCTTTTCTACCTTTATTTCTGAGAGTGCATGTACAAGACTTTACGGCACGTCTCAATTCATGCAGTGACATAAATCATATGAAACACATTCACAGTACAGTTAGCATGCAGTGTACACTACGCAGTGTAGAGTCTTTTTCTCTATTGAAAAGCAGGGCTGATAATGTCCTTTCAGAGCAATGATTGCAGATAATTACACCCAACTGAAAGCAGCTTTTCAAGCCCAGCCGCAGTAGAGCGTTTTTGCGGCCTGTCGTTTAAGAGCCATGTTGATATAACACTCTTTTCATGCAGCTCGCCTTTGTTTCACGAGCAGCTTGAGCTTCTGCAGAACAACACACCCTTTCATCTGCCATTAAAGCCATGGTTCGCCCTAAAACGAGAATGTGCTGGTCATTTACTCACCGTCAGGCCATCTGAGACGCAAGTGAATTTTCTTCTTCAGTAGAACAGTAAAGAAGATTTATAAAATAGCTACCATCACTCTGTGTGTCAAAAACACATATACAGACAAGATTAAATGAATACCCTTGGCCCTTGATGATATATTGATGTCTAACGAGATGAAACAATCCGTCTGTGTAAGAAACTGTTCATTATTTACTACATTATCACATGTAATCCTGAGCCTCATGCACATTGTATCATTCTTTCAATCAGTTTGTACTGGTTCAGTTTAGTTCATTTACGTAATCATGCAATTATATTAGTAAAGCGCCAATTATGATGTGAAACATGGACATTTTCCATGTCTGACACATATAAAGTGAATACATTTCTTCATCAGCTCAACTTTTTACAGAAAAAATGAGAAAGCATAAAACATTCATTTTGGTTTCACACGTGCATATCAACGGCTCTTCGTGCGAGTCGAACTGTTTGCTCAGAACTGGATCGCTGAATGATTCACTCATCATAGGATCAGATATGACCATATTTCAGCTCATTTCAAGTTGTAGTGACTGTCAGGCATCTCAAAGTGAGTATTGATTGAGTAACGTGTAGATCTGCACTGCTCAAGACACAAACTGATTCAGATGATCCGGTCCGATTTAGTGAATTGGTTCAACTGAATTGTTGAATTGAATTGGTTCAATAAGGAAAAAATGGAAGCAATCAAAATCAACAAAAGAGCAATAGGAAGCAAGTCACTTAAAGAGACAGATCGCTTCATAAGACCTCAATATATCATCAGGAGTCACAAGGATTCATTTTGTTATTAGTCAACGGATATATCTGCCGATATTTGTAATTTTTCAAATATCTACATTAGATATGTTAGAGGTGGGTCTTTTATTTTGACACACACTAGACTTTTTGTTCGGCGCTGAGAAAAGAAGAACCTGAACACACAGTGCTAACGTTCTCCCTCTTGTTCGCCGCCGTTGTTCTATTCTGTCTAACATGGATAGAAGCCTATTCTGTAATATACAATGTAAAATGTATACAAGAGGTATTATAACTATTGGTTTAGTTAGTGATAACGGCAAACGTCAGCATTCAGCATACATGCATTTATATTATTTGAACAAATCTTTGAACGCTAATGAACATTTAATTTCACAAACCTTGCAAACTTAGTCAAATGAGATCTTGTGAAGTGTGCTGTGTATGCTGCTCACATATTTATATTCATGTCATATTCACTGAGTTTCCTGTTGGTTACAGTGTTTACTTCCTTTTTAATTATATTTTTATTACAAATGTATTTATTTGTGAAAACACTTTGTCTACTAAAGTATGTTTATTTTGCACATTTATCCATTTTCAAATTATTCAAATGTATTAAATATTAGTTAAAAGAAATTAAAACAATTATAGTGACTATCAGCCACTTTGCTTTCCAAGATATTGGCACCGACCTTCAAAAAACCCATATCGGTCAACCACTAATTTTGTGTTGCCTTTATGTGCTTTTCTGACTCTCAAAGTGCATTGACTTGCATTTTATAAATCACCAAGGACTACAGCTTCAGTTCTACCTCAAGAAATCAATGGCCTGAGGATGAGTAAATGATTTATGCTTGGGCGATCTACACCTTTAATGTGTGTTTAAGTGCTGGACGAACGTGAATGTGTTTTCTTGCATTTGGTTTATGAAGATTCACAGGGTCACGGATGAACATGAGGGAGTCTGAGCAGATGGTTTATGTGAGCTGATGTAATGAACCATGAGGACTCCAAACAGAGCTGAACTCACTTGAGAGTCTACAGATTACGGCTGCGTCCCAAATGGCGCATCTGATGTCAACTAGCGACTCTCGCTGAAGTGCACAAGTCTGCAGGGTGCACCGTTTGTCATTTTAACACTCGGGAGGCAGCGAGCGTCACCATTTGAGATCGTGATATGAAGTGACGTACACTTGACTGTCACCCAGCAGTCCATGCAGGATAGTGTCACTAATAGATGACCATAAGGCCCACCCAGAGAGCTCCTGATGAGAAGCCTGTTATTTTTGTGAACAAAATCTACACCAGCATCATATTCATCCTATTACAGAAAGGCCAATCCCAGAATGCATTGGTAATAATGCTCTAATGACATAAGAGTAGAGTTCTGCTCATACAGTAAGTGCAAGGCGGCAAAATTATGCATTTAGAGCCTTTTTGAATTAGGTAACATTTAAATATCTCACATATTTTCTAAAGAGCAGTAGACAGAAATACAAAAATGCGCTCTTCCTCAGGGTCCATCAAGATTAGGATGAGTCTGTTTCTTCGGCAGATTTGTAGAAATGCAGCATTAAATCACTTGCTCAGAAATGCATACTCTGCAGTGAATGGGTGCCGTCAGAATGAGAGTCCAAACTGTTGATAAAAACATCACAATAATCCACAGCACTCTAGTCCATCAGTTAACATCTGGAGAAGACAGAAGATCAAACTAATCCAGCATTAAGATATGTATAACTAAAATACAAGACCATTATCTATAATAACGCTTTCTTTATTTGTTTAGATTCTCATTCTGATGGCACCAATTCACATCTATTACTGTGACACAGATGCAGAGACACATTTCTCCAGATCTGATGAAGAATAAAGGCAGCTCACTTAAACCAAACCACTGTATACTGTCCAAGTTAACTTAATAAAGGCTATTAAACCTGTTCAGGTGCAGTTCACAACCGGTCCCTCAGATCACGTTTAGCATCCCTCTTCAATCACAGTGCCTGTTTGATTTGATAAATTATTTCCCAGTGATATTTATTGATCGTCTTACATTGAGATGACCTCCTCCTCCTCCTGTCAGCATGAGCCCTAAACGATTTCAGGTGACTCGTGGTCTGGAGGTGTCTAGAGGTTCAGCCAGATAATTGTCTCGTGAAGACTTCAGGAGCCAGAGAGAGATTAAAGTCAGACTCACACCGCTGCACATCAGTGACTTCAGCCATCTCAGTCTGAGAAACACACACACATCAGGTGAGAGCAGAAGCTTCTTACAGAATAACAACATCACAACAAAATATTGACAATGATTTTATAACAAGATCGTCTCTTCTAGAGGTCTAACAGAGATCTCAAAAATGTCTTAAAAACTCATTGTATTTCTGTCATCTTTTTACACTTCTTTCTTTTTATAAAAGAGCTCAAGTGACAAAGATGCTTATAGATCTGTTTTGTCATTATGAGCGTTACCATAGAAACAAATAATTCCTGAGCCTTCGAACATGAACGTGGTTTCTGAAAGTGACAGCACCTTATTACTGATTATGTCATACACATTTCATTTATGTAACTTCATTTATGTAAAATACAACAAAAATAAGAATTATTATTGTGATTACAAACTATTTCAAGCTGTTTTCTGTGTGAATATGTGTTAAAGTGTAGTGTATTTCTGTGATGTTCAGCATCATTACTACAGTCTTCAGTGTCACATGATCTTCAGAAATCATAATAATATACTGATTTACTGCTTAACTAACATTTCTGATTATTATTAGTGTAAAAGACAGTTGTTGTGGAAATTGTGATACATTTATTTTTTCAGGATTTTTTTTCAGGATTTTTGATGAACAGAAAGCATTTATTTGAAATAGAAATCTTTTGTGACTTCTGTCTTCAAGGCCGCCACACCGCGTGTCGAGTGTGCTCTCACTCATAGCCTCGGCGGGAGTCCAGAGGACTCATATGACATGTTGATGGCATCCACAATCCAACATCTTAAAGTCTGTTTGGTCGCTGGGAGCCCCTTCTTGGGGGGACCGAAACAAACAAGCAACTGCTCTGACTTTCTCCACATGGCAGCTCTATGGACGTATGCGTCCAGTGCTTCTAACACAACAGCCAGGTCCCAGGTTGGTACCCAGGATCGTACTGGTGGCCTTAACCTCAGCGCACCGTGGAGGAAGCGTATGACCAGGGGTTCTTTATCGACTGTATGTTCACCGAGAAAGGAGTGGTAGGCCGATGTAGCTGCCACATAAACCTTCAGTTTTTTGTGTGTGTGAGTGAGTGACCCCAGTAGCGAACCTAGCCTGCAAGAATTCTGGCACTGTACCAACTGGGCAGTCTGGATATTGCTGGCGCTCTTTACACTATGAGGTGAATTATTTCCATTTTAGGCCATACAGCTTTCTCATGGATGGAGCTCTGGACTGGAGAAGGGTCTCTACCACCTCAGTTAAGAGGCCCGTGGCTATGAGTTGCGCCCCCTCAGGGGCCACACTCTCAAACTCCACAACTCCAAACGGGGGTGGAATATTGTGACCCTCGCTTGTGAGCAAAGGTCCCTCCTGACCGGAATTTCCCATGTAGGGCCGTCTAGGAGGTTTATCTGGTCCGAGAACCAAACTCGGCCCGGCCAGAACGGTGCTACAAGCAGTAGGCTGACCTCGTCCTGTTCTCTGAACTGGAGAAAGAACACTTTTCTTTGCGTTCTGTTTTTTTTGAAGAAATGTTTGAGTGCTCAAAATACTGCCAGCATTTCTAGGCAGTTGATTTGCCAGTAAGATGGCGACCACTCCACAAACCTCGGGCTGAGCGACCACTCGTGATCGCTCCCCAACCAGTGAGGGACGCATCCTTCGCTAGCATACTGTGGCGACCAGGATCTCCCAGCACTGGGACCTGATGTAGGAACGAAGGTTTCCTCCACATATATAAGGCACGTACGGCTCGGCGTGACACATTGATCATGCGAAGGGGATTTCCCCTCAGGGATATACCTTTGTTCCTGAGCCACCACTGTAGGGGTCTCATTTACAGCAGGCCAATAGGTATGACGCTGGACACAGCTGCCATCAGACCCAGCAGCTTTTGAAACTGCTTGACAGTGAGTGACCGGCCTTGTTTTACTCTCGCGACAGTGGTGAGGATCGATACTACTCGAGCAGGTATCATCTGATCAGATATAACTGCAGGAAAAGTTGAGATGGATTATTCGAATGCTTGGCTAAAAAGATGCGTCTTTAATC